>JAHZNE010006405.1:0-28573 GCA_027744055.1 Callyntrura sp. NNG-2020
TTTAGTTGTTAATTTGTTACTAGTGCTTCTCCCGTACCACCTGTATCACCTTTAAAGCAGAAAAATATCCTGCGACTTCGGCAAGCCAAACAGTTTTTAATTTTAATTTGTAAAACTCGAGTACGACGGAGTTCAATTTTGCATTTAAATGCATGCGAAATATTAACAACGGATAAGAGTCTTACTTTCTCATTTCTGTAACGTTTCAAAAATTACAAAAGGCAGTTTTATAGGATCTTTGAATTGCTTACCATTTTACCGGTGATACCTGGGTACAGTAATACAACGAGGAGTACTTTTTAATCGGAGTTTTAAAAAATCAGTTTTTGGGTCGCGTGTATTTGTATATGCACAAAAGGCAGAAGATGGCAAAACCCGCCTCTCCTCCTTGATTCCGATTCTACCGTAGTAGCGCTGCTCATACTATATTTAACGGCAAAAAGGGTTACAACTTTCTGTTTATTGACATCTCACATTTGAAAAAATCTACAAAAACATATTGTGTTTATTTCACCTCTTACCCTTCAATTTGTGACACCGGCACCAACAAACATACTACCATAACCTTGTCTTGCTCTCCGCCAGCCACATACATTACCAATATTACCATTCATAGTAGTACACGAGTACATGAATGCTCAATTATCTAATTGCAAGCCTACATTTCACGTTCCCTTGCTGCATAATATTTACACAAGTCCCTCTTGACTCGAGGGAAAAACCACAAAATATTTGTTCAGCCGTCAATATCATTATTATAACACCTCCCAGCCATAGCCAACCTCGAACAGAGAAGGAGCGGACAGCAAACATAATTTGATGATGATGTACCACCAAAGGGGGCATGTATAGAAGAGCCACGTACCTATTTTTAGTGGTCAAGGACTCAATCCTCGACAAAACTACTTCACTCTCAATATGCACTGCTGCTGCGGAGAAGAAGGGATCCCTCTAACAAAAGACAGGCTTGTTGTACATGTCCTTGCAGTAATATTCCTTCTCTGGCCATTGCACGATAACCTGTTGGCGCAGAAACAGATAAGAGATTAGATAAGCTTCTGAGGAAACATGAGTCTCCGTTTCCAGTCAGAGTTCTCATGTTTATAAGTGAGCCTAAAGCTGAGTCAGTTGCATGCCAGTTACAGAAAGTAAATCACGCACAGTTTTACACTGCACCAGATGACCAATTTAGGGGCAGTTATTACAAAGAGACCCCCTATAGTAAACGACAGTTTCAAGATATTATAACGATTAGTTTAAAACGTGCTTCAAGATGACGCCCGTCACTCCCACCCACTTCTTGGGGCTGTTTTCGTGTTTCTTCCTTCTTGCGGGAATGCGACAGGTGTTCTCCCATCCCAACACCGTCTTTCGTAAGTTTTTTGACGGGAGCTTTATCGGTTTGGGGAAAATAGCAATCTTGTGTCATCATTCATTTTTTTTTCATTTTTCAGTGAATCATGCAGAGGACAAGATTGAGACTCCCGCTGTCGATGGAAAACAATTTGAAGGTAATATGTAGTGGTCAAACTGTATCATTTTAATACCAGCCCGTTCTGGTCCTCTTCCCCTTTAATTTGTGGAGACAATTAAGTAATTTTTGTTTGTGGTGCTGGTGTGTACAGACGCAGAGTTTTGGCGGTCGACAGCATCCCAGTCTTTATTGGAGAAACTAAAGGACAAGCCGATTGTGGGAGAGGCAAAAAATGTGATTTTCTTTTTGGGCGACGGCTGGTACCAAATTAGTTTATTTACACTCCCCATCACCTTAAGTCTTGTTGTTGTTGTTGTTGTTGAGAGAAGTCATATGATTTTGTTTGGTGTTTACCCAGGGATATCCAGACGCTCACAGCTGCTCGTATTCTGAAGGGTCAGGAAGTGGACAAGTTGCCATTTGGAGAGGAGGCGAAGCTCTTTATGGAATCCTTTCCCTCCACCGGTTTTGCTAAGGTTAAATTCATTTATTTTTGAAAAGATCCGTCTTGACGCATTAATATTTAATTGGATGAAATTAATGTTTTCAATTTTAAAAATTATCTCCGGTGTGAGTAGACGTACTGTGTGGATTCCCAAGTTGGTACGTTAATTTATTTTTTAGAGTTTAAATGCTACTTGTTGCTGATTTTTGAAAGGATAAAAAATAATCCATATGTATTTGTGTTTTACTATCAGCTGACTCTGCGTGTACCGCTACTGCTTATCTGAGTGGCGTCAAAACGAATCTGGGAACGATTGGGGTAACGCCAAATGTGAAAAGGTTCAACTGCTCCGGTCAAATGATTCCGGAAAATCAAGTTTCCTCCATTTTAGCTTGGGCACAGGTGTGATCCCAACAAACTGTCGTTTAGTCAGCCAGCCTAAAGTAATGCGGGTTTGTTTATATTAAAATATTATTTTCTCCCCCAGGCCGCCGGGAAATCGACAGGAGTCGTTACCACCACTAAAATCACTGACGCCAGCCCCGCTGGAACCTACGGACACGTTGCCAATCGTGACTGGGAATGCGACGCCGATATTACAAAGACGGGACACGACCCTCAAGTGTGTAGTGACCTCGCCTCCCAGCTGATTCTGAACTCCCCAGGAAAACACATTGATGTCATTTTGGGGGGAGGCCGCCGAAAGTTTTTACCCGAGTCCGCCGAAGACAGTGAGGGATTCTCTGGGGAAAGGAAAGATGGGAAGAATTTGATTGGAAAGTGGAAAACTTCCAAAGAAGTTAAGGGGGAGGGGAAACGGAAGGCGGTGTATGTGGAGAACGCCTCTAACCTGCGAGAGGTGAACGCCTCCACAACTGACACCCTCTTAGGACTCTTCGCCCCGGAAGATTTGGCATATTACCATGAGCAGAAGGAGAACGGGGATCCCACATTGGGAGAGATGACAGAAAAGGCGATCGAAATTCTGAGGAGGAACTCCAAAGGATTCTTCCTCTTTGTCGAAGGGGGTCGCATTGGTGAGTTTATCGATTTTTAACGGTAATTGGATAATTAGAGGAGACGTTAATTGCTAAATATTTCAATGGTTCAGACCACGCCCACCATGACAACTGGGGATTGCGGGCCCTGTGGGAAACTATTGAATTCGACCGTGCCATTCAGATTGCCGCCACGATGACCAACGCCACTGAAACGCTTATTGTCATCACTGCTGATCACGGGCACACCATGACCATGGCGGGCTACGCAGATCGGGGAGCCCCCATCATGGGAATCGCCGGGACTGCCAGAGATAAGCTGCCATACTACACGGTAAACTACGCCAACGGGCCAGGGTACCGGGAATACGATAACGCGCAGAGATACGACATCAGCCAAGACGACCGCAGCAATTTAACCACCCGACAGGTTAGTGGCCGCACATTTTGCCAGGATAGCGCGGCCCCAGTAAAAAGTGGCTTGGTGTAAAATACACATTCTCATGGTGTCATGTAAAGAGATGGGGTGAAAAACAAACTGTTCTCAATAAAAACCGTTCTTAGAAAAGTGAAAAAGCAGCAGAAAATTCAACGAAAGACAATTATTTTCCTTTCGGGGCACTGATCGCACTACTTTGTTGTTTATTTCCCCTTAAATGATGATGATGTAAAAATACGGCATAGTCATACGCTGATTTAAACAAAAAACCGTAACCTCAGGAAAATCAGACAAGTAGGATGATGGAAGCGGCTGAGCACATGTGTTGACTTTTCTTATCAGGTAAGGAATACTTTCTGCGAATAGCTATGTACGCAAAACCGGTGATGTTACATACAATTTTAGGGTTTTATCCTCATGGCTCAGATCCGTTAGCAATTCAAACAAAGGCAGAAACGTACGTGCAGGATGACAAGAGTCGTGCAGTGCAGGTGGCCATCCGTTTAGCCTAATTCCTAAGTATGCTTATCAGGTTGACTCTGAAAGAGGTAAGCCGTTTTGACCGTATTGCGAATGCAGACAACAACAAGGAATTTCTCCAAAAAGTGAGTATCAGCTCCGGAAGGTACCGATATGCCAATCACTGACGATGAGGCAGCGTCCTCGTGAGATGTTTTCTATTCACAGTCTGGCCATATTCACATAAGCAGCTGTGGAAAATCATATCTCACGATAGGGGACAATAATGCTTAAGGAACTCACGTAATTTAGATAAATGAAGGAAGGATCTAACACATTTATTAAAATTAGTATCATCATTGCAAATATAAGCTTCTGCAATAGAACAACACACTTTGTTGCATATAATTTTATGTATACAATTTGACATGGTTAATTTTAATATCAAGTAGTTGTTTATAGATAACATCATAGCTATAATAACAATACTAGTGTTGATATACAATCATAATGTATGACAAAAGACAGTGTGCCGCAGTAAAAGGTACCTTATACAGTTGGAAACCAGCAACTATATTTATATCCCACCGCCTTTATTTATACTCCTCGAAAGGAAATAAATGTAGGTCCCAAAATTTATGTTTTTTAATTGGGGAATACATATCGTCCCCCGATGACCTATATTAATTCCCCTGGGAGCTATATTTAATCCCCCAGCAACAATTACAATTATAAGTTTTCATAAGATCCATATGGTGATAAGAGAGATGAAAAGATGAATAGAGTTTATGCTGCGTTTGATTACTCTGTCCCAAAGAGGGCATACGTAGATATTTATAAGTACTGGTTTGGTTGCCATTTGAAGCCGTTAACCCTGAATGAAACGTGGGTTTCTTAAATTGGTAATACTGCTCGAGAGTTTTAAGGAGGGTGAATGTACATATTGCCGTTTACATATATAGATGCACGTCTTTTTACTAAATATATAGGGGAATAAATATAGGTCCCTAGAGCAAGGGATCGACATTTATTCCCCTATGGACCTACATTTATCCCCCTACAAGGGGAACAAATATAGGTCCCACCCAGGGAAATAAATATAATTGCTGGTTCCCAACTGTTAGTGTCGAAAAACATGGTTACTGAGATTGATGATTAAGTAACATTGTGGATTTTTATGTCTATATCGTGATCATTGAATTGAATATTATTCGCTGCGTGACAAAGTTCCGCAAATTTACAGTAATTCAGTATTCATGCCCTGAATAGACCCTGGATACATCTGATAGACGTTACAAAAGCAGGTATTTTGGTATGAGGATAATTCACTTGTTGTCAAAGGTGACCACAAATATTGTGATGAAAAATGTCAGTTGCTAGAAAAACGTTAAGTATTTAAAACCAAACTTGTTAGAGGTAGTCACATCAAAATCATATTCGAAGCAGTGAGTCCACATGTGACCTGTAAAGTATGCTACCTGTGCTATGAATCCATAAGAGCAACGATATAAGCCGTTGTAGGCCACACCCACGGGATCATCTTCTAGTTCCATGTATATCCTCTCCACTTTCTTCCTAGTGTCCATCAACCAAAACCTGGACCAGTTTTTATTTGTAGTTAGCCAATGTTTGATGTAATTCATCTGAAATTGAAATTATTTAATGTCGAGTAACCAAACCTCCAGCTAAACTAATGACAAATTTGTATTTGGCGATTGTTATTTTGCAAAAATGTTTGTTAATTTTTATTCAATAAATAATATGCAACAGAGTTTCTTACCTTTACAAAAACGTCCGCTGAGAATGCAAGAGCCACTGCTTGGATAACCACCTGAAATAAAATTTGCAGGATTCCCCAGCTCCGAGATATCGTCCATGTTTTGTTGTTGTGATAGTTTAGCATAAATATGAAACGCAAAAATGCACATAAATGCAAGATGAAGTTGTCTTTTCCCCAGCAGGCATTCAACGAGTTGGAAAATCCCTTCAGTTGCTCGTATCTTTCCTCGAATTCATTCGCATTTATCTTGGATTTTTCTGATGCGACGTTTTCAGTCTCATCGTCTTTGTATACAAACATGTTGTGTACACACATTTCAAATTTTTTAGTTGCAAGCCACAGAACCAATGGGTAGACTACCATCAGAAATACTTCGAGGGAAGTACCCAAAATTTCCGTTGCCGCAACTCCCCAAAAGCAAAGTATTCCAAGGGCAACATTATCAGTAGAAAGTTCCACTTTATTTGAGACAGTAGTAGAATTAGCAGGCACTGATAAGTATAACATCTTCTGGGCAGAAATGATCCGTCTTTGAAATATATTTACCGGCCAGTCTAAAACTCCTTCCCATGTAAAAAATATGGCTCCCACACGAAAACAATAATATGTTATTGCGACAAAGAAAAGGTAAAATTGAGCTCGCCTTACAGAAGTGCTCATGATCTTGCTGGCGTTGTGATGAGATATGTCAAGTGTCCAATGTGTCCTACCCGTGCAAGCGAATGAGAAAATTTTATAGCAGCTGTTTATGGCAGTTTCCATCTCTATCTTGCGGAATGTGACTATCCAGAAAACGCATGCATATCTCAGCATGTACAGATAACGGTAGCTTAAATGAAAATACGAGTTGGCTGATCGCTTGGACAACGAGAAGAAATTCACTGATGTGTAGGTACGATCAAGAATGACGTAGATAGTAGTAGGTATCCAGATCAATAGAACACAAGTAACCTATTTTGACAAGACACTTTTTAAATGTAAAATATAAACTTTTATCCAGAAATGTATTAACTTACCCAATGAAGTTTAGAATTTACAAGCACCCATCGTTTAAGCTCAAGGTCATAATTAATTTGAAGGGGGATTAAGCGTGAATAGTGAGCAACTTTGAAATAAGAGCCTAAAAGGGGGATACTACTTGAAACGCTCTCAATTTTCCGTTCGGGTGAGTCGATGGAGGATGTAACTGGAACTGAGACCGGTTTAATGCAGGTTTCTCTGTTCTGAGGCAACCACATTTTCTTCCACTAGGGCAGTTTACTAACACAATAACTGAAAACAATTAGTTATTTTGTTTTAATACGCTTCCACATTTGTCGCCAAAAGAGTGTTTGAACTTACCATTAGAACAGCATGAACGTATCACTAAAGAGAAGTCATTCAGAGTACCATTCTACTGAGGCAATTCTTTTGTAATATATTTGTAGTCCGATCTACAGTGGCGGAATCCCAACCGTTTCGTTGGCCTTGTGTCTGCCAAAATTGTAGTTAGTCATTAATACGCAGAAAATACTTCGTTTAACCCTTTACCCGAGACCAAAGTACTTTATACGTCGTGATATCAAAGGTCATAAATATTAAAAGTACTAGCAGAAATTCGCACAATAGACATACTCGAATTAATTGATCAGATTCAATTGTTAAATGGTAAATGGATATCTAAATAGTTAATCGACGTTACAACTCCAATCAAGAAATATACAAATCGAGTAAAATAGGAGTAGCCGTTTGATCAGAAGTAGTAAAGTATTTACAATAAATTTTGTAAATTTTCAATAAACGCCAATATTGCCTCGTTATATACGAAAGAAATGTTTAATTGAAAACATTAAGACTCGGGCATTTGTTCCTAACATGAAAAATATGTGTTCGTTAAAAATAGTCCGATTACTACACAAAATGTCCGATAATACAACTTTTAAATTTACTATATTTAAAGCCCCACCATTTCGAATCAAATCAACACAAACTTATAAAACACTATTACCAATCGATACTACAAATACTACAATGGCTATTTAAAAGTAGAACTGTTACTAAAATGCTTTTGTAATATTTTTAGATGAAGCACATCTTTTGCAAGATGGTTCTCCTTCGAAGAAAAACGTAAACCTGTATATTTACAAATGATTTGAAAATATTCATTTGATTTATCTTTTCTATATTTTATTATTGATTTTTAGGCTATTTAAAGGGACAACTAACCAAAATATTGTACATACAAAGCAATGTAATTTTTAAAAAATATCAGTAGTCTAGCTGCAAAGTAGCAATATCATGTTAAAAAGCTACTTAATACTCTCTCTGTCACATAAATAATTCAGTTGAAAGCTTTAGTTTTCCAATACAGTTCTTTATTGTAATAATTACTAATAAACATTTTGTATTTACTATCATATACATTACATCAAAAGTAACCACTAAATATTTTTACTAAGGCGATCAGGCTACAACCCATTTTTAGCGTACCGGTCTATATTACTGAAAATGATAATAATGTATTTATGTTCACAGTGGAAGGTGAAATGTAATCAAGATTTGAATTCTATAGCAGGATAAGCGGTCAATAACTTATTATCATAATGGCTTCGGTACATTGTGTTGTTGCTGGTCGCTCTCCATTGCGAGACTAGGTAACAAGATATTAGTGTCGTATTCCCTTTGTATAAACTTGAACATTTCTTTTGGTTCCAGGATTAATAAGTAATTATATCACTCGTATGGATGAAATGTCCATGCAAGTATATACATTTTTACGAAGACATTTTATATTACAAAGTTAGCTTTTAAATACTCACATTTTAAGACGTTATGGATGTGAGATATTATTTTGAATACTAGAACCAATACGTATTACTTATTGATTACTTATTATCCTACATCAAAGAAATTCTAGTATAAGTTTAAGTGGAAAAAGACCATTATATTTAAGACCGTCAACATGCCTGTTTAAAAATGTTTTCTTTTCTATTCAACAATTGAGTATATGTGTATCAATAAAATCAATATCGCAAAAATGCTTAGGCAACTAGAAAAGTAACTTCTACTCACACACTAAACCAACTGTGTAGTGTAATATGAAAACACGTTCTCTTGGTTTAGTTTAAAATATGCTTTTGTACAAATTAGGTATTTCATGCAGGAACACATTGTCAACCTGATGCTTAGAGGGTAGTAATGTATCATCACAATATCGTTCCGTTAAACATGTGGTCATTCTTTCCGTTAATTTGTGCGAAGACAATTAAGTAATTTTTATTTGTGGTGATGCAGACGCAGACTTTTGGTAGATGGCAGCATTCCAGTCTTTATTGGAAAAGCCGAAGGACACCCCAACTGTGGGTGAGGCAAAAAAAGTTATTTTCTTTTGGGGATACGGCTGGTACAATGGGAAAAAATATTTATTTACTTTCCCAGTAGTCAACTGCTTAGCTTGTCGATAGTTGTTGTTGAGAAATCAAAGGACTTTGTTTACCGTTCACCCAAGAACATCCAGATGCTCATAATTGCTCGTAATCTGAAAGGGCGTGAAGTGGACAAGTTGCCATTTGGAGAGGACGCGAAGCTCTATATAGAATCCTTTCCCTTTACCGGTTTTGCTAAGGTCATTCATTTATATTTGAAAAGTTCGTTTCTTTGCGTATTAATATTGAATTGGATGAAATTAATATTTTTCAATTTCAAAGTTTACATCAGGAGTAGACACACCTTGTCAATTCCAAAGTTATTACGTTAATTTAATTATAAATAATTAAACATTACATGCCTTCGTTTTTAGAAAATGTAATGGATATCCCATACTCCATTTGTGTTTTACTAACAGCTAATCTGCGTGTGTCGCTATTGTTCTTCGAAGTGGAGTCAAAGCGAGGCTGGAAAAGATTGGGGGTAACGCCAATTTTGAAAAGGTATAGCTGCTGTAGTCAGATGATTCCGGAAAATCAAGTTTCTTTCATTCTAGCCTGGGCACAGATGTGAACCCTACAAATTCAGTACAAAGACAGCCAGTACGGCAAACAGGCCAACCGGAAATAGCTAGTTGTCATCACCACCGAACACGACCCACTGGTTTGTAGTGACGTGAACTGATCCTGAACTCACCAGGAAAACATCGATTATCGATACCATTTTTGGAGATGGGCGTAGAAAGTTTTCTTTCTGTTTGTCGAAGGGGGCCGCATTGGTGAGCTTATCTATGATCGGTTATTGACGCAATTGGCGGAGCATAACTGAATATTTAAATTTCAACAGACCACGCCCACCATGATAACTTTGGGTTACGAGCTCTTTGGGAAACCATTGTATTTGACCGGGCGATACAAACCGCCGTCAGAATGACCAATGTATCTGACACACTCATCGTCGTCACTGAGGATCACGGGCACACCATGTCCGTCGCTGGATACGCAGACCGGGGCTCCCATATCACGCGCAGAGCTGGCATCGCTGAAGATAAGCTGCCGTATTACACTCTAAGCTAAGCCAATGGTCCAGGGTACAAAGGGCACGAAAATGCACAGAGGTACGACATCAGTCAAGACGCCACCACAATCTAACCACCAGGCTGGTACCGGCAGTTCCTCTGGAAAACAAAATTCATAGAGGACACGATATTCAGATTTTGGCGAGAGGTCCCTTTGCTCGTCTTTTTACCGTAATTCACGAGAAAAATTATATTCCAGTGGCGATGGCCTACGCCGCCTGCATTGGAACTGGGCGCACATTCTGTCAAGATATTTGAAACCCGTAAAATGTACGAAATGGGAGACATTAGTGTAATTTAGTTTATAGATGTATCAGGAATAATTGTTTTCGAATTTTGAGACAAATCAAATTGTGAGCCTTCATTTTAGACGTTTAGTTGGGAGGCGGGACCCAGACATAAGACTCCTGGGAATTTTACTAAGGGTCCCTCGCGTGAAAGATCCTTATTCAAGCCCCCCATGTACCTTTCAAGACATTCAGCCCTGAGTTTCATGGGGCCTTAGTTAAGACACAGTTTAACTTTAGTAGAACTTAAAGTTAAATAAATTGCCACGTCAGACTTTAAATTGCCACGACCAAAATATGCAAAAATTTAGGAAGAATCCAAATATGTTTTCCATTTACTGTTACTCGATTACAAATTATGTTACTGTACGTATTCCTAAAGTTAATTTATAAAGTTGTGTTAGGGGGTCTTAACTAAGACCCTCTGTGGGTTTAAATATAGGTTCTTCACGCTAGGGACCCTTAGTTAAACCCCCAGTGGCTGGATTCAAACTTTTGAGGTAAATTACCTCACGAGTTACCCCCAGTACCGGAGCAAGGGCAAAATCGAGGCCTATGTGCGGTTTTAACCCTTAACCCTGAGATTGAATCCGGCCACAGGGGGCTTAGCAAAGGGTCTCGCCTGCCAATTAACGTTCTGAACGTTGATCTGGTACAAGTTTAAAATGAGATATTCATGATAGTTGTAATGCCTAAGTGAAATGAGGTGTGTTTTTATTTATACCTACATTATCAAAAAATTTTAATTGTAGTAAAAAATTAATTCCAATGTTAATTTCCTGGTACAAATATAACTAAATGTCGTTTCACTGCAAAAATCATAAAAAAGATCTTTTTTCCAGGAAGCATGTGTATCGTTGAAAATATTGATGTAAAGCCCTCCTACATCCGTGAAATTTGTTCATTCGGGACAATAACACGGTCATTGTGGCTCTCCTCTCCCCCTTCAAAAGCCTTCGCAACCAAAACACTTGTAAACAGCCTCTTCCCCAGGAGATAATTGGCCATTGCTAAAATGATCAGGTCAATTATAGCATTAAACGTTACCGTTTAATTATACGTAGTAAACTCTTAATGATTAATCCATGCTTACGTCGAAGAAAGGTAATCCTTTCAGCCACCACTTTCAGCACAACTCCGTTTAAGCAGTAAACGTGAACCAAAATCCAAGTTTCCATTACAGACCCCAGACACAGCAACGTGGTACGGGCCCAATTTTCCTCCTGGCCGTGGCTAACGCGGTACCATTCCGTGAATGTGATCAGCCAATTGAATATTTGGGCCAACCAAATAATCACGAATAGTCGAAAACTAAAAAAACATATGAACAACAATTTATTTCCAAGGTCAAGGTGGCAACAATTACAATGAGTACATATGATGTATCTTTACGGAAGTCCTTCCGCATTCCAGTTTCCGGTAGAATCCTCCATTCTCAGTAGTGACCTCTTCTTCCACCAGAACTGGCAGGAGTTGACCAATATCAAGGCGCAGTTCAGCAGCAAAATAATTGCCACCGGAATTTGAACGTAGTAAAGGCTGGACCAACTGGCAACGTAACAAGACTCCACGCCGTAGTCCGGCACCACATCCTTCCCCCAGGGGTCACTACACAAAAAGTCATGGTCAAATAAAAATGTACACGGTTCTCCACAAAATTAGGAAAGTTTAAACTAACTTGTAGTAGATGTCGACTATGCAGAATATCGCCACCAGTAGGGCAGGAACCCCCCATCCCAATATGCTGTATACCCAAATGTTTCTTGCCCACCCTTTCAACTTGTCCCACGCATCACTGTTGAGACAACTGAGCCAGAAAAAGGAGGAAAGGTACGCGTAATGAGCCAGGACGCCGCTGACCGCACAAGCCCATCCAACTCTGCGATAGCCATCAAAGTCAATGCTGACTATGACCACGGCGTTACTCCCATGTCGAAGGTAACCAGTCATGGACATTATTGCTGCCACCCAAGAGATAAAGTAGGACAAGGCTACACTTCCCAAGTGGTATGCAATGACCTTCCCAAACACGTTCAGTTGGCGACTCAAAAAGTGGTACATGGAAAACCCCCAAAATAAAAATACCATACAAAGAAAGCTGATGACCAGATACACTATTTTGAGGGGGGAAACATGGGTCTCCTCGTGGTCCTCAAACCGGAAGCCAGCCTGTCCCGACGTATCTCGTTGGTCGAGCATGTTAGCTTCAGCGCACATCACAACAATGCTGACAACCGCTCTCTCTGTCCCGTTAGGGTACCAACCGTCCAGTCCATCCACACAAAAACTTTTTTGCGTCGGCCTCCACTTTCGGGAGTTGGTCAAAAATTCCAGCTTTACTTCTTCCTTATCCGCGGCCACCCGGAAATTGTACCGGTTTTTCCTATTCCTTCCCCAGTTTTCCACGTCGTCGTAGTAAAAGCCCTGCCATTGAAAGCGACTGCACATCATCCGGCGAGTATAAAAATGTAGCCTTTGCCATATACTTTTTGATGGTGTCCCTATAACATGTGAGGTATTCAAAAAAAGTCTCCTCCCTTCCCTCAAATTCTTTGGTGCCACCAAAATTTTATCTTTAAACTCTTCCGCGTCTCCCGATTCCTTTCGGAAATAAATAGGATCTCGAAGATGAAGGTAGGGTAGGAAATACGTGGGTTCTGTGCTGTTCAGCACCCTGCATGAAAAATCTGTTACGGATAGCGCCTCATCCAGGCCGCAACACTTGGGAAGACAGACACGCGACGTGCCAAACCCGTCGGATGCTGGGGTAGGGGTGTATAGGTAGGTGGTGGATAGGTCCCCAGAACAATCCGTTTCGCAGGTTTTTATAATTAACTTCGTATCGGATACCCTGTCATTTTCCCAAATTTATTCAGCCTTGCATAAATGTATGTGCAATAAAATTTAATCAAAAAATACACGTACGCCTTAACACAATAGTCGGTGGGACTCAGGAATTCCATCTGCCGATAGAAATACCCGTCATCGGTGAAATAGTTCTGAGCAGCAGACTGCCACGCGTCCTTCAACTTGAACTTATCAGTGGATTTGTCTTCTACTCCCGGGTGCAGGCTCCGTTCCTGTAACCCTATAGTCAGGTCCAGGTGATTTCTACACTTTTCCTCGGTGTGCTCCCCATATTCACCAATGGTCATCCTGCACAATGGGGGAGATTAAGTATTTTATTTCTATGGGCCACCGTCTCTGCTGTACTATTAAAGGAGAAGCTTACTTCAAATAGAGATCCTCCTTTCGTCGATGAGTCACGTGTTTTGGGATAACCAGCAGCGTTCCGTTCTCCTTGGTGTTAACCCTGGTGTCGGAGAACTGCTCACATTTTCTCGTAGCAATGGCGGCGTCATAAGTTCTGGCAGACGAGAGTGCTCCAACATTTAAAATGAGGGAGAATACAACTGCCTTACAAATAGCTAGTCGTTTGACCCCGATGGCCATCATTTTGAAAAATGCTAAGGTTTGCGTAATATGAGGATTCACATAAATACATCCCGATTGGGAGTCTGGTGGTACAATGATAACAAGTTGGGTGTAGAAGGAATAATAGGTCTCTCTAATAGCAACTCAATTTATTTTGATAATAGCGGTTTTCCTCTGTTGATCTGATGAACTTTCCAACGTCAAAGTCAACGACCACTGGTCAATTTATTAAAATTATCCTGAATTACAGAGCTATAAGATACAGCTGCTCTGTATCTACATACAACCCATCATTCAACAATAATAATTAGACAAAAGTATATTCACGTATTTTGTTGTGGTGCGGTTTCCTTGCGTATACAGAGGACACGTTGGTTGCAGGAAGTTACTGCGGTCATCAATAAAGTAAAAAGGGATGAAGATTGGAACGCCGTGGCGGAATTTTATTTTTTCCAGACAAGTGCGTCTTTATGATTTGTTCATTCCTATTTTATTTTTTTTATTTTTCATTCCAAAGTATGTTATAATATGCTAACAGTGTAACAGTGACCAGTTATTGAATTTCTGATGACCATTGCGATCTTTCTCGTAATTATGAAAAAGGAATGTTTGAAAACCGGAAACCACATACACGGAAGAAATGCAAAAAATAGCAAAAGGGTGTCATCACATTATATATAAAATTGTATTTTACAGTTCATTACTGTTTCATAGTTCATACATAAATGAGCCAAGCATTATTTATAATACGCCTGGTGTATACACTTGGCTTTTAGATAATTAAAAGATTTGGAATATGAAGATTAAATAACTGTTTCTTCTTTACAAGAAAATGGTTCACGGATAATTATACGGCAAAACAAATTCTTTATCATCGGTAAGCTCGTACATTCAGCAAATTAATATAATTTAAATCAGCAGGTGTTTAGATACATTATCTGGTTTTAAGTACTACTTCCATCGTCATTTGATTCGCTTCAGGTGCCTTGCCATTTTTATCGCTTGGCCGACCAGTAATTTACTGTACTACTCCAGAACCAGAAAGATCAGTGCAAGAACCTCCTTCATATTCATTCTCCTTACAGCAAGCGTCTTGTGAATTGAGGCTCTCTGCGTACTTAGTACTACAAGCAGCAACGTGCTCTTAACTCACTAGGAGAAAACCCGCATAATTCATTACACCGCTTTTAATTTATAAACTGAAAAAATGTAATAAACATTTTGTTGTATTTAAGAAAAAAATAAGTAATACCTCGTAGATTCATTGCATTTTATCCTGCACTATTTTGGACTGCATTTCTTAATGTGTCCCAAGCACTACATGTGCATATTAAGTATCGTGATAATAATCCAAAGCCAATGATACAAATACCTTACCCAAACAAAATCAAATTGTAACAATGGAACTATAGAGTGTAATAAATTTTCCACCGTTCCACAAACCTGTTCCAAACGATCATTAATTACTAATTTACATCAGTGTAAGCATAAATCTCCATATATTCTTGTTAGTTATTTCATTTACTAATAAATTTGACATTAAAATGGCAACATTTGACCCATATTCTTTCAACATAAATAGTATCAACTAACATTAAAATTAAAAATAAGGTACATTATACCTACTATGTCGTCGAATATCATTTTCACAAACATTTTTACCGCATTATTTAATGATGACATCAATAGATGGCATTACGAATTTCCTGAAAGTTCGGAGTAGCCTGTAGAACTTTTGCGTTAAAGTAACGTGTTTACAATGTTGGAAAAAAAGTTTAATTTGTCGGGGTCAATCCTTTTGACAACACTTGCCATGGTAAGTAATATGTACGCACAGCAAAGTTTCATACTATTATAAAGTTATACAGTTCATTGGACGTCAGTTTGCCCAGTGAAAGTTAGAGATACATTAAGGTCTTATTCGTTTTCCCTTCATTCATGAACAACTGATGTGAATTGTGACAGAAATAATAACATAATTGTGTATTTGGATGCCCCATGGATATGTCTGGGGGGAATCTCAGTGAATCTACATTCAAATTTAGATTTCCTGCATTCAGAAATTACAGATGCCATATTTCATTCGCCCATTAAATGCAATCAATTTATCGCCAAGGTATACACTCACCGTAACTCACGCACGCACGCACCTACAAACATCTTACTTACATGCACAATTATTGATGGCAGCGCTGTAGCGATACACATTATGCATTCTTCGTTAGAACATCACGTCGTAGCAACGTACTTTAACGTTAATGGTAAATTGTTTAAATTAATATTTAGTTTTCAAAGGATATTGAGGGAAGCGGAACTCAACGAATAGCATAATAAAAGTATCCACCCTTTCCTCTCATTCCGACGGCTCTTAGCTTAATTGTTCATAATATTAATTAGCCACATATGCATTATTACTATGAAGGGGTGGTTAGATGCCAAAACTTGAAAAGCTATAACCACAAACTACTTCTTATGCGCAAAACTTATTCCAAAGTTAATAACGAAGTGATGTAGAAACTAAATTTGTTGCTTCATCATTTATGTGTGCAATCTGTCAACTTTCTTAGTATATATTTTTTAAATTCCTATTCCACTTTCTAGTTTACATGAAAATAAGAATAATTTACGAATAAAAAATGCAATAGGGTCAGCTACTTCTTTAGCGTAAAAGTCGGATCTAAATTTTTAGCGCGATGTAGGATCTCCACTTCAAAGTCTCCCTTCAAACGAATAAATCTGCTTCAGTGCAGAATTCCACCTGCTGGTTCTTTATTACCCGCTATTACAGACAGTCAGTTTTCGTGGCGCTATTTCACAAATTAGCAGTTCCCCCTGGTTAAAATTAATATCCTTCATTTAGAAACACAACTTACCAGCAGTAAAAATTGCATTTGTCTTACCGCATTGGTGTGCTGTTAGAGCAATGCCAAGCTGAGAAAACAACGCTTTGTTGTTAGTCGGTAATATGGCAAATTCATCCAGCAGATCAACTGCGTCTTTTTCAGCTCCATCAGAGAGCACACTTTGCTACACTGCCAAACCAACTACCACGACGAAACAGGATTTGGTTATGGAAATCATTATTATAGGACTACGTAAAACGAAACTGTCTATCTAGCGAAATGTACCGGTTCTGAGAAACGATCAAAATGTAGTGCAGTGCTAAGCTAGGAACACCCAACCTTTTTTAGCCAACTTGTAAGTAAATCTGTAGACATCACCGGAAAAACAACTTGGTAACAAAGCGATTGAACTGCATATCATGGTTATTGTTTAATTTAATTGAGATATGTGGATAAGTTATGCCTGGATTTGACTTTGTATTGACCCTTGCCTTACACAGGCAGATGGTATGTCTGAATTAACTCTAATACCGTAACCGTAAAATAGGAGGTATTAAAGAAAAATAGGTGCTTTCCAATCGAATTAAAAAGTCATGATACGTCCACACAATAAAAATGGACTAGATTGAATGAAGATACAAAATAGGTATTTTCCTAGAAATAGAGTCTCTAATCATAATATTTAATAATTTATGATATTTTTGGCAGAACAGGTTACTCGTCGAATTTCCGTCGACAAAGTTCATTTCTGTTAATCAACATATTCCATCCTCCGATCCCTCCCTTCGTAATATATTGAGTAGCACTATACCATCATACATGAGTTTCACCAAAACAACATGTAAAAAGTTAATTCCCGCTGATAAGTAATATTTTTGCATACGAAGTCTTTATTCATATTTTCTGTCGCTGAAGTACATATCTGCATCCCAGCCATATGAGTAGGGCAAGCGCCAACAATACCAGCGCAAGCAACAAAATCGACATAAAGGAAGTCCTATTTCCTACAAAATTAAACAAATAAAAAAATGAGTAAATATGAATGATGGACTTTTAAACGCTCTGGAGCTAAACATAATATTCGAGTGATCCCTACTTGTCCGGAGGACGACGACCTGGAAGGTCCTGGTCGCTTTCCCTTTTATATTCTCCGCTGTGCACTGGTACACCCCTTGTATTTCTGGGCTGATCTGTGGAAAGTCGATTTTTATTGTGATCCCACCATCTAGAGTTCCCGTAGTACTACTATTTTCACCTCTGACACCTGCTAAGATGGTGACATTTACCCACTTATCCGATTCACTGTCAACGATGTCATACATACGGTCATCATAAACTCCTTGGAAACGACGCAGTAGTCCCGCCCCGTCCTTGGTCACGTTTACCCGGGCTTCTGGAGCAGCCTTATCCACTTGACACTCCAGCTCTCTGGACGTATTCTCCTCATCCAAATAAAAATACACGAACTCTTCGGTAATATTCCCTTCCCCCTGCTTAAATTGGGGAGGATTGGGGAGGAGGGTCCAAAATGGTCAAATTCTTTGTCAGTTTATCCCACTTGGTTGTATTCCACTCCGGCACCCAACATTCGATGGACATCATTTCTTTACTCGCTTTCAACTCCGGAGTAGTCTGGTGAATCACCATGAAAGGACGCACGGCCCCCGTTGCCTGAACTCCTCCGTCAAAGAAAAGCGTTTTGTGTCTCGCTTCAAATAAATTGACGGAAGGGAAAACAGTTCTCGTCCCATTTCTCCATAACATGCTCATGTGAATTCCCTCGCTGTACAAATTTCGCCATGTCAAGCAGACTGACACTAGAGGTTCACCTTCATAGTAGACGTCTCTGGGATACTCGGTGATCTTTCCCCCTTGCATGTCATGATAGCTCAAACCATATTGATAAGCTTCACTCTCCTGGAGCACCTGGTTATCCATATCCTCTTCCACTATACCGACGCCACTGTGAAGCCAATGCAACTGGGAAAGTTGTAAGCCCCCATGGATAACGTACCGGTGACGGTTTCTGAGAAGTTCTTCACTCGACATGTACTGACCAACGACGATGATCACTTTCAGCGATAAAGGTGCTGTGCTAACAAACGCTTCCGCTTCATCTAACAAAAAAATATGTAACAAATTATAATTCATTGGTGACCTTGAAAATAGAGAAATTGCTATTATCTTGTACATTTGCTTATCGACAGGGACACCATTTGCTGTGTGGACCTTCCCTCAGACCTATTGGATACATTCATCATGTCTGCCTCAAAAATATTAAAGAAATTCTCCGTAAATTTGAGATGCCCCCCGGTGCACGAGAACAACATGTTCTCGTACAAATCCAAGCTGCTACAATCACTTCGATTTCTGTCAAGAAGCTGGTAGCGTGTGTGGCAAATGCTATTCATTTCCGAAGGTGCTTTTGAAAGTTGTCGCCGTCCAATTTGACATTGTATTGGGTCATCACACGTGTGGGCACAAAACGTGGGCACGTGGGGCGGTACTCCCGTACAACACGTTGTTCCAGTACCATCATTGTACACAACGATATCATTCAAAGGTGGATTGTTCCCAAAGTGATGTTCATTGTACAGCACACTCGCATTTCCGCCGAGTTGAAGGGTGGCTTCAAAGGTGGTATCTCCTGCTCCTGGTAAACTTTCTAAAAATGAACAAACTCTCATATTACTCATTCTGGCGGGCCGAAAATGAGGATAACATACCTGATTCATGCGATGTCGTAACATTTATGTACAAACTGCGAAGATCGATGTCCAATTGGGGGTCGCTGACAATACTCTCCTCATCCTGATAGCTATCATCCAACACAGAGCATTTGTAAAATCCTGAAACATCGTTAGGCACCACGATGGAGGGCGGGCCAGGCACTTTAAAACCGACTTTGGGGTCAAAGTCCCCCAGTGCTGCGGAGAGCTGAATTTTTTTCCATATTTTTGACACGGTTCCATGCTCGTCTACACTGTCGCCCTGCTCCTCTAGCGTCACATGGTAGTTTGGAGACGCAGGTCGGCAAGGAAGAATGAAAAAATCATCGCCGGAAGAAGTTAATGCGTTGTGTGGTGGTACCTTAAGCTCAATAGTTTGCCCCATCTTCTCCAAGAGATGTGTCCCCTTGTAATACACATGAACACTGGGGGTCACAGCAGTATTGCCTGTTGGTGATTCTGGTACTTTGCACTCCAGCGTGGCACTGAAGAACTCAAAAAATGTAAATTGTATGAGGAGGTATGCTTCAAACTGTATGTTTCTTGGTTGGACCTGGCCCCTTTTCCAGGTTGAGCTTCTGGTTGTGGCCATTTGAAATGCGTGGGCGGGGATATCGTCAAGCTGATTCATATTTGGAAACGCCCACGTCACTGGAGAGGAAGACGAACACGAAAACACGATATACTGAATGCCACGTAGCACAATGTAGTCGGAACCATTTTTTGAGATAAAATCATTTTCAAAGGGATTTTGACTATGGAATCCATCTTCGGCAGGAATATTTTCAAGTGTGTCGATCTCCGTATAGGAACGCAGCGAGATAGATGGAGGGAAGAGTGATGGTCTTTGCATCCGGAGTCCCTCACCAGAGGACAGAATTAAAAAATACAGACAGAGTTTACGATATATCATGTTTATTTTCAAATCTGATTTTCCTGAAGCTGGATAAATACAAAGGGACCAATGACGGAGGAACTATGCTTAGGTAAATAAGTGAAAAATAAAAATGGCAACAACAAAATTCACTGGGCAGAAAGAGAGGAAGTCAACATGATACCAATTCAATTGAGTAAATTTGTTAAATAAATATTGCATGTCAATTTACAATCACGCTATCCACTTCCGTCATAATCACACAGATCATAATGCCTGTAACCACAAAAATGTTTAGAGGTCACGACTATTGAATGGAAAATAAAAATAAACAACACATTTTCTATTGACTCGTGTAACAGAGGAAAGGTTCTTAGTCAAATATAGTTGTAGTAGTGGTGTAATTTCCATGTAAAAATTGTGTAACCTGCTATGTTGGAGTAATTTAGAAGTATAAAGTAAAAAAGGCCAACGTACTCCGTAACCAATAAAACGGTGTAATCCAAGTTTATTAGAAACTACGGAGAGCATATCACACTAACATTATATTGGATGCTTCCCTATTTACTTTCCATATTATTTTACAAAACAACATTTTAAAAATTGTGATATCCTATAAACGTATAGCAAATTTGAACTAAAGTGTTTCAACTTTAAAAATTATCAAGTTTAAATGTGTTAAGGGACCCCTAATGTTCTGTGTAGGTCAGGCTTCATTTGATGATATAGTTGAAATACTCCTGTTTGAACTCTTATATATCTAATTTGACTGGACTTCGGCTAATTCTTGATTTTGATCGGGGGGATGGTACCCTTTCTGCGGTACAGTTAGGGTCATATTTGAAATATCGGGGTTCGAAAATCTACGTGCTATTTACTACATTGTTTATAGCTTAATTATGGCAGTAAAATAATTACATTTAAATGTCATGATAATCGCAGTTAAGCAAAAAGAGTACCATTTAAATCCCATACATTCAACTGGGTATAGAGGTGTCGCTAGTACAAGTTTTATGCAGATGGCCTGCTAGTGTATTAAAAATGTTTTCGTCGTGAGTTGTACCATATGTTGGTACTACGCGATCTTCCATACTCCATTACTCCCATCAAGCTTGTCCACACGGTCTGTTCTGTTAGCCTGAGGAATATACACCGTCGATTTTCTTTGTTATCGTGATCACAGACAGAAATGCGGACGGGCGGACAGACAATCATACTGATTGCATAAACTATATCCGAGTTAAAATAGAATTTATTATGAAAGAGCCCCTCGATTTGTCAAGAGACTCTATCATGACGTGTGTGTGACTGAAACATTAATAAAAGGCGAGGAAGCAAAGAAACAATTTCATTATTGCACGTTATTAAGTAACGTAAGCTCTTTCATGTTTTTGACTGACGGTATGTCTGCCCGGAGTGTAACTTTCAGGGGCAATGCTCTTTTCCGAATTTGCACCTAAATTTTGGACGCATTAAACAAAGAAGATCACTGTGATTGTATTTCAAAGACACACTTTACTTATCAAATGAATGATTATTTGTAAATGACAAAATTTTGCAAAATATACAAATGTCATATCAGAATGGTTACATCGTATCACTAACACTTTTTGTGAAATTGTCGAAGATGAGAGTACATATGCCTTTTCGCAGCAAATTCGATCCCACATATTTTGCAGGTGAACCACCGTTCCTGGATGTGTGTACACAAATGGCCGTAGAAGCGATCCTTTCGTGCAAACTGCTGTCGACAAAAGATGCAAGAATGCTTCGGAGCCCTTCCCACTTGCACGTCATGAGCATCACGTAAATGGTAACGCAAATCGTTCCTTTTTCTGTACGACCTGTCACACTTTGAACAAAAATAGGGTCGTTCTCCTGTATGAGTTCTCATGTGTTCGGAAAGCCTTGTTGTGTTCTCGAACCCTTTCTTGCAAAAGAGGCAGATGTGACTGCTCACATTTTGGTGGTGCTCCAGATGACGACGAAGGATGGATTCGTATGGGAAGCCTTTTCCGCATTCCTCACATTTGTACTCGCTGGTGCTGTGTTTCACGCTCATGTGATATTCTAAGGTGGACCGGGCATTGAATGTGGCCCTGCAGACGGTACAGCAGTACAGCGTCCTGCGGGTCGCATGGAGGAGGCTGTGTTTTTTCAAAATCGACTTGGTTCGAAATGCTTTTTTGCAGACGGGGCAGCTGTAAGGGTTTTCATGCGGACGGGAAGGGCAGTAAAGTTTAATGTGACGTGTAAAACTTCTCCTCGCACTAAATCCCTTGTGACAGTGGGGACACTCAAAAGGGGTTTCTTTGATGTGCATTCGGAGATGGTCGTCGAGGTAAGATACAACTTTTCCGCAGAAGACACATGGAGTGGCACCTATGAGGGATGGGGCACCCCCTTTGGAAGCATTCGCCTTCTGTTTCGGTAAAGATGGGCGGGAGGATGATTGTTTCGGGAGGGATGAGTGGGGTACTTTTGAAACCTTTGGCTTCGGAGGTAACGGCAATTGAAGGTTTTTTGTGGGGAGAGGTGTGGATTGTGATGAGGAGCCCCTCTCCAAGATATCACAGGGTGACCTAGTCAACGCAATGGGTAGAGTGTCTGGAGCAGTTGCTGATACTGGAGAAGTGCGGGAAACCTGTTCGTAATCTTCTGGTGACGTCTCAGAAGGGACACGAGGTTCCCTCGTTGTCGATACCGGTTCTGCAGGTGCTGCCCAAGAAGCATTGTTTGAATGAGACACTGGAGGATCCCTCTCAGAAGGGAGCTCTTCTTCCTGCTGTGGTGACGGTGAAGTAGAAGCTGGAGACGTTGAAGGTGCTGGCGGTGTTAAGGTCCCGGCTGGCAATGCTTCGGTTAAATGTGGATACAACAGCTGGCGTATTTCCGGTGGTAACTCTCCCACGTCATACTCTGAAGCAATTAGAATGGTAACTGGGATTTTGTGATAGTCCCCACAATGACACCGCGTTTCGTTACGTTTGGTCAACCTCAAGCACACCAGACACTGACACCATTCACGTAGTTTGTTCTCCAACGCCCCCCTCTCTGCTGGGTTTCTGGGTACTGGGGATAAAATTAAAGATACCAATATTAACATTAAATATGACTCAAAGTTGTTGGTGATATCAACCTGCCGGATTGATATTCTTTCTCTCACCATTTCTGGTTCCCACTCCAGCCATGACTGTCCCTGGAGTAAGCGTTGACAGTTGACACTGCACTGGTGTAAACTAATCTTTTCTGTAAATATCAATCAAATAAAGACCACATTAACACCAACAAAACAACGTGTCTTCGGTTCACCAAAAAATGTAAACAACTTTTGTTCCTGCCAACTACCTCTCTTACTCATGCTGTGGTGTGTTGCCATCATTGTAACGTGTAGATAGGTATTTAGGACAGTTGATGCATGTAATGTGATCAGCTGCGTACACTTTCGGGTATCTTACTTACTTCCCATGTTTGCCTCTCACGTCAGTGTGCTAGCTTGGTTGGTGCTCCTGGCTCGTGCACATTTATGACTCATATATTATGAGAGGGGATTTGAGCAGTTTTCAGTTACGGCTGTGGACATCGGAATAGAGGACAGATGAGGGGGGCAAATTCCTCTAATTTGGTTTTTTTACATTTAACTAAGAGTGAGTGGGTGACTGCAATGCATTAAAAGATAGAATCATCCCCCAAGGCCCCTCTGTTCCGTATACCCTGTTTGCATCACAGATATGTATGCCTTATTGGTATTTTTGTTGCTTTGCTATTCATTTGCCGCTCAGGAGGTATGTCAGACGCATATGTATACAAATGGAACAAATGAGAAATGCTGAAATAATTAACGGATTGTGGGATATAGTTAACTAACAGTTACAAAACATAGAGCGTATATTTTATTTTGGAACGATAATTTGTTGAATATAATTTGTGGATACTTTAGGATTGAGAGTGAATACAACACTTTTCGTCGGAGATGCTCTCTCAAGGCGTGCTATTACACGTTTTGTGGTTACTGAGTTTATCTTCCAGCCTGGGGCAATCTGGGAAGATGAGCCCCCACCGGCTGGAACCCATTCTCGTCCGCGGTGTACTGCAAGTCAATTTGTTGTCCTTCTGGGGAAATGTAGGAAAATGCTCCCTGGATAACCTGAATTGGCTTATCGGGTTCCGGTCCGTCCTTCACGTACCCACTTTGCTCATGTCGGTTCCCATCACTCAACTCCGACACCCAACGAAATGTTCCGTCCCCATTATTCTCGTGTTCGCTCCGGGTGATCACAATGTCACTGCCTGACTGCACTGCAGAATACTTCTGATTTTGAGCGGCACAAGCTCCCACGAGAACGAGGATTACCACAAACTACACAAATTTGAATTGTTAATTTCCACCCATCCAATATTACAAATTAATCACTGGTAAAAATTCGGAACTTACCGTTTTCATTTTTTTTAGCAAATTTCGGGATTGTGTTGTCTTGAGAACTATTTTGCTTGCTTCGCTCTGCTGGTCACTGCTGCAATGGATGCTGAGGGTCTCCCACCCTCGCCATTTTGTAGGAGACTCGAAATAGAACACCAAAAATTCGCTTTTTTTATTTCGTCTATTTTTAAGTGCAAGTAGGTAACGTGCGTGGCGTGAGATCGTGTGTACTACAAAATGCGAAAATCCCTTTCCATTTTCACCAGTTGACATTGCACTCATAAATTTTGTTGCCCCTTCTCTTGAAGATGTCACAGGAGATGATAAGATGCCCATGCTCATGTTGATGATAATCATAATAATAATAATAGTAGATAACCGGTTCCTCCTATTGTGTTACGTATATCTACTCATCAGCAAGTTGTTAAAAACCCTTTCATCTGTCTCCCTTTCAACTTTCAATCGTGCGCACCACAACATCACAACCTGATCTAAAAGTGAGAATGGATGGGAAGCTGAGATGATAAATGTGGAGATCCGATGTCAGGAAAAAATAAATTATTGCTCACTTGCTCAACCTCAAGAACATGTAATTATATAATCTTCATCGGAAAAGGCAAAGCACGAGTTGATTGAATCGTCTTTTTAAAATACCATAATTTATATTTTTTTATTTTTCTACAACTACGTTAATGTAATGCTTGTTCTCTTTTTTTTCCTAAAATATAAAATTGACTAAGGGCTACTAATGAGAGGGTAAATGTTACTTTGGGAGCCGTATGCACCATCGTGCTGCTATTATTGAAAACTCGAAACCTGCTTCTGCGTGCTCTTCGTATCATATTCAGCTTCTTATTTTAGCAGTTAGCACCCCGTTCATATTAATATGAGAGTTCTCGCTTTTCTTATTGCCATTCTCTTTACCCATAAATCCACATCCTTCAACAAGTGTATCTTTACCAAAACCATTGAGGCGATAGTTGAAATTAGCATTGCATCATTATTATTTGAAAGCCAAGGTCAAGGTTTCCCCCATCTATCCTAAAAGATATATTTACGTGGTTCGTCCACATAACTGTACCTCGCATTTCTCCAATGCACTGTCAGACCGTATGATATTTGATAAAAAACAACAACATGCACATTGATTTTGTTGTTCATTAATTCACTTTTATCCGTATAGTTACAGCAGATCTCAAATTCCAATGCAGTGGTACCGTAACACCTGCATTGAAACTGGATGTTCGCGTACAAGTAAATTTTAAAATAGCAACTGTAATAGCTTATGAAATTATCACGCACGGAGTTTGGAGTGTCACTTTAGCGTGTGTTCCTATATATAATGGTATCTGGTTACACTTGAAATGCTTTGAACTGTTGAAGCTCAGAACAATTTCTGGAGCCAAAGGATGTTGAATATATCTGCGATAAACTTAAACTTGCTCATTATTAGGTAAACTGTAGTATATCCGTGTACCGATAGAAGACATAAAATAAAATGCCCTATTTTTTAATGCCGAAAGATAGAATGCCTTACAATTGCACTATTCAAATGTTGAAAATGCCCTATTTTTAATGCCCTATGAATCAACTCTGTCCTTGCCGTCGTTTAAATTCAAAATGCAACACATGAAATGCATCGTCGTCGAGTTTTCATTGATTCTCATCTTCCTCACCATCCGCTTTCCTAAATTCGAAGTAGTTGTAAAATTACCATTTCCAAAAGAAATGTGGCCACACGCACGTACGGTTGCACTCCAATGCATAGATCTAAATGTCCTTACGAAAAGGTAAGGTCAACTAACAGCGAGTAAGGGTGTGCAGAGAGTATTTTAATGTTAGGCATTTTTGAACTGGGCATTTTATGTCCTACGGCATTTTGAATAGGTCGTTCTATGATTTGGGCACTCTTGGTTTCGATCTTCTATCGTACGACCCGTGTAGCGAATTGGAATCGTTGTGAGTGTCTGTTAACCCGGTCCGTCCGTCGGGGCGTCAGTCCATTGGGCCATCCGGCAGTTGGCACGATAACTCGTCAAATTTAATAAATATAAAAAAACTGATGCTACCAAACAAAAATATTGTTTGTTATCATTATCAACATGAAATGTTGTTTTGTCTGTCAAAGGGGCTCTTAAGACAATGTAATACTTATTGTATGACAAAGCCAAGGTAAGTAAGAGTCGATTGGCGAAAACCCAGCCTCAATCGACGTTAACGTCAAAGAGCAATTAGCGACACAAAATTTGACTTTTGATGACCCCAGAAGGTCAAATGAGTAACCCGATTTCTTTCAAATTTATAAAATGTTTTTTCTTATAAATGAGCAACAAATGTACCATACCTCAACTTATTTAGAGGTGTTTTTTACAAGTTTACCCCACCGTTATCTCCCTGCAATTTGGTCTATGAAGCGCATCTTCAAGCTTATAAGTTGAATTTAAAATAGGTATGTTTGTGTCGAATTTGGGTTCCATATGTTTTGTCACTTTTGAATAATTACAGAATTTAATGAACGCGAACAGATAAGCATGCAACACAGCATAGCTACTATGATTGTTATTCATCATCTATACGTCATCTGCCCATCTGTTCGTTAGAATGCATTTGTTTACAAACGTTAACATGCTAGTGTCCAAGGCTTAGGTTGACATATAAATAAAACGGTGATGTAGGACTGGCTTAGTAGACTATAAACAAAATAGAATGTAATTGTAGAACTCATGTGAGTTCCGTGACATCATGCGTTTGTAGGGTATAGGTCTAAATCATTGTTAATTTAGTTAAAAGAATCTTTTCAGGAAGTACTATAAGTGCAATGACTTTAATTTAATTTTCAAAATGAAAACATATTTACTGCTGTAATTTCTTTTCATTCTGGTCGTCGAACTTAAATGAAGCGCCAAGTTTCTTCAATAATCAATATATATATAAGGTGATTCCCGCGGTGGCGGCGTGTGCCCACTTCCTGATTATGCTAATAATAAGTATACTGTAAAATTTTATGTTTTTGCATATTCTCAATGCATTCACTCATGAAGCTAAGCTTAAGTACGCATCCATATCACAACAAAATAAGTCGTTTGAGAGGTACTTATTTTTGCATATTTTGCATATTTTAGCATTTTGGTGCATAAACGCATATTCTGGCCTAAATAAGCGCATATTTGCATAAATCTGCTGTCTATCATAAAATAATAAAGATAAAAGACTACGGAATCGCGGTATTGTCATTATAAATTTTCACCAGGTGGAATCATTAAGCTAGAATCGCGAGCTATTACTGTAGTGGAAGTAATAAACCTAATATCAGAGTACAAAACACAAGACAAGGCAGCCGTAATCAATCAAAAACGGAAGAGTAATTCAGGAAACGTTACACTCTGTTCTGCTAAATAACTCAGACTATGAGATGATGTGCAAACTTGCTGCAAATCTGATTGAAGACTACAAAATAACTACTACTTTGAGCCCATCTGCAATTGGAAATTAAAATATTACCCTTGGGCATTTGTGGAAGTTGAACGAAGTTTTAGTATGGAAAAAGCTTTGTTATCGACTAGAGGACAAAGCTTAACTACGCAAATAGGCTATCAAAATAATGAATGTAATTTTTTATTTTGACATGTTTAATACAAAACGTCATATTTACGGGCTCAATTTCTTACGCGGGAAAAATGAGTTCACATTCTTAATTCAACGCAACGCAATCAATTGACCAATTTCTGCACATGTATGTAATATGCAGAAATGGTATTGACCTCAGTGATGGGCAGGTGAAAACCACTCCATTCACACTCCCACTCATCATGAGGCCACGATCTACCACTCACTCCACTCACCACTCATGTCTCATAAAATTTTACCACTCCACTCCCCTCACCACTCATCCCTCAAAAAATGTTAC
>JAHZNE010006406.1:0-18995 GCA_027744055.1 Callyntrura sp. NNG-2020
CGGTCTAACTACCAAAACACTTGCGACAATGATACTATATGAATTATGTGACAATGCGTTTTGTGACCACCGAATCATTTCTGTGTACAAAGTCGTGGTGCGCTTTTCCATGAAAAATGTCTCTACACACTCGCTCCGCTTCCTCACTTTTTATTTTATTTATTTGTTATTCATGTAGACCGGAGGAGCTTTCTTTGTCGGTAATTTCCAAGCCATGTCTTCCCCGTTGTTTTCATCAACAGTATTATCTCCCTCTTCGCCACTGTCGTCGTGGTCGTCGCCCTCTGCACAACTCGTACTTTTCCTCTTGTCAGCGGCAGTTCTGGTTGGCCATGTGACAGGAGCACCAAAGGGTTATGACTATGACATATATGATGACGGATACGACCCGTACAATAGTCTCAACGTTGTAAAAGTCAACAAGGTTGTCGACTACTACGTAAGTAAATTCCACATTCCAATTTAATCAATATGATGAATAACTCGTATATGTAAATCGTATGTTGTACGTGATAAGAGAATGGATAAACAACACACCGAAATTCACCAATTCCTTCGAAATAAGCTAGACACAAATGCACGACGGTTTAGTATTCATAAAACAGATCTAGATCATACATCCGATTTAAGTTTTCTCCTCCGCATACAAACCTACGCATTCATGCTGAATTACGTTCCATTAAAAAACAAACATTATACGCAACAAAGTACTCCGCTGTTTAAAAAAAAACTGGCAGTAGTAGCCTGTGGTGCCGTGAAACGGAGATTACGCTTGTTAGTTAGTGCAAGCAGCAGAATTAAATGACACAAACATTGAACAATATTTTTGTTCCTGATAATAGGTATAATCAGTGAAAGCCATTACCGCACACAAAGGATTTTCAGTGCATAATCAAGTCTATCTATTAGTAACCTTTGAAAGCGTAAAATAATATATGAGACAAAACAAAGTAAAAAGGCGAATGTGGAACATTGTATCAACAAAGCTTGTATTTAATGCGCACAATATATAAAGTGGGTATTATGATATTATTATTATTTTATTATTATTCTACAAACTGTTGACTGTGTTCCTATTATCACCTCGTGTAGGTTACGTTACAGTTGTACAGTAACATTTGCTCTTGAATGCAGTCGTAGGTGTGCTACTGCGTCAAGTTTACTTGTCTTGCTTGTCCTTTCAAAAAAAGGTCTTGAATAATCGGTAATATGCCTCTAAAATTTTATTTCAGTGCTATTTACTTTATCTAAGTAAGCTATCATCGTCATCATCAACGCAATGGAACAGTTTGCGAATCCAAAGGCTATTTTGTTTAGGGCAATGGGCAATATTGCACAGTCATGCAAGTTTCAATTTTAGATTAGCCACGCTTTTTCAACACAAAAAGGGTTTTGTTCCCAATGCACCTTTAATGATGGTAGCAGCGGAGATTATGTATAGCTTATTTGTAAATCGGCGTATAGAGAATTTTGTCTCTAGAAACAGCGCATATATATTGTAAAGCTGCCATTTAACCTATAACACGTAACTTCACCATAAATTACAGAGCAGCAAAAAGTTGGTGACATGATGGCATGTCAAGTTGTTATGCATGTTATTACGTACATATGTAAAAACACTGTTTTTCGTTTTGTTATTTTTTTTGCATTCTCCCCTTCTGCTGCTGTCTGTCACATGCAGTCAAAACCTCAGTATGCATTTGGCTATGAGGTTGATGACTATTACAATCAACTCTCGCATGGAAGATGGGAAATTCGAGACGGAGATGTGACACAAGGACAATATCGTGTTTTGCTTCCAGATGGACGAAGTAAGTAAAATAATTTGAAATTATCTGGTGTTTATGCTTGTTGTTCATTTGAAAAAATACAATGTTGAAGCCTCCGAAATTATACGTGAGTTACTAATAATATAGCAACTGACAACTACACTTGAGGCAATTTGCCATTACTCACAATTCATAGTCGATGGGGAAGGCTCATGTACCATTTCCCTGTTAAAAGTTCAACTAATGATGTGGTGTTTGTAAAATCCTTGAAAATAATAAAACGTTGTTTAAAACCGGTAGTTAAAAATATTTTGTTTCTTCACGAAACAACATGTCAGCCAAACAAGAAAAAAAGCAAGATGCATTAAGAGAGAAACTGTTTATCACAGCCGTACGATATTAGTTGGGATAAAGTATGGGTTTCACGTGTACCTGTTGGGTCGTCAAAGTGGCGTTGAGACGAATTGGCACATTAGCAGCGAAGCTAGATACAGATAGATGTTCAAGGCAGATATACCTAATATACATAGGTATGTTGGGGTAAACAGAAGTCCACTTGTCAAGTTGTGATTATTGTAATCATCTTGTATCGTCTACAGCATACCTATAAGCTAAGCTCAATCACACACGAACGAGTTAACACGCTTACGCGCGACAGTCCAGCTGGAATAAGCTGCATTTTTGTGTCGTATTATTGTTAAAGGGTTTACATCTTCATCAATCACATAATTGAAGGCTTAGTTTGCGATTTACAGGATAGGCAGCAGTAGAGTAGAATTTCCAGTGAGTGGAATTTCCAAAGCTAATTTTTATCGATAAAAGAGCGACGATAGATAAGTGGCTTTTTCTCTCATGTTACCACTTCTCACAATTCTGTCTCCGTCGTTCGTGTTACTGTAAAATACGTGATGATAAAGAAGTTTTATTACAAAATTTAAAATCATGTTTGCTTTACCATGCATTTAAACATTTGTGTAAACGCACTGGTATATTATTAACTACAAAACGAGTTAAAAACATACCTCGGAAAATTTTGCACTGGTGGAGGATTTTTGTTTGACTCATCGTAATATAATTTACATCCGTATTCGTTTTTAAATTATATAGCATGTTACTGGATGAAACGATTGGGAATCATGTTAATCTTGAGGGCAAAATAATAAAATAGAATGCAGTAGCAATTTCTATTATTCAAAACATGAATCCAAATATTATGCAGTATCCTCCTTTGTGGTTATAACACGATATACACAATTGAGCTTGAGCTGTTGAGCATGACAATAATAACAGTAACAAAAATGTAGCATGTTATCTGCAATGTCAGCAGTATACTAAGTGTGTTTGGGGTTTGGGTGAGTTATAAAAATGGTGCTAGTAATAGCAGCATTCATTACAGAAACAACAACATAGCAGCAGCAGCAGCAACAACAACAAGCAACAAAGATTTGCACAACTAGTTCACTCTATAAAACTATTCCTTTTTCCTGATATTTTCTTTCCTGTTTGCTTTGAAAAGTCATCAGAAGACCTTCCTGCAGGCGATGATTTTTTATGTTGCGAGCAGCGATCGTATAATAAGGACAACAGTGCCAAGTGCCAGGCTTACTCGTAGCCGGTTTTATTCTGTATTTTATTTTGCATATGTGTGTAAGTGCGTTGTGCTGTGCTACTACTACTACCACACACCAAACTAATCAGACCAGCGAGAGAGAGAGAGGGAGAGAGAGACCACTGTACGCACATCATATACAATATTGCGTTTCTTGTCTACCTGCATATCTCTAAAACTTCAAGTTCAGAAACGATGATGATATAGTATGAAATGAAACGAGCCAGCCATCTACCTACCCAACCGGTAGAAGGAAGGTTGTGAAGTTCAAGCATTTTCTGCCTCACAGTCTCGCCCGTTTCACTTAAAAATTTAAAAGAAAATGTACCCAAGGAGAACGTATATTATGCAACTTCTGGTTCTCTAGTGACATGATGATGATGATACTACACTACACAGCCAGCACAGCGTCACCATATCCGCATAATAAGTCCAGCAGCAGTGCCACAGCATATAAGAATTACTTTCGCTCCTGACGATGATGACGACGATGACGACGACCATGATAACGAATAGGGAAATAAGTTTTTTTCTCACTGCAGAACAAATGAATGCAGTCAAGTTACTAACTACTTGCGTATTAAAATTCTACTTCTCGTCTGATATATTATATAGCCTATTCTGCAACGGCACGTCAGTACATGTGTAGTAGTGCGTAGCGAGATAAAGGAAGTGATAGGTCGCTTGTCTCATCATTGTTATTACACCGGCAATATAGGAATCAAGACCGAATTTTGTGTACTCGGGGCTCACTGTTACACACCATCACTACTACAGCTATCATACAAAAAGGTTCATCCTTTCTTTCCTGCATCGTCTTAAATCGACATTACTAATTTCCATTCCCGTTTTTCATTATCATTTTCCTCTTTCATTGAAAATGTTTTTGGGAAAGAGAAATATTATGCGTGTACCATTTACTCGCCTTGTCTTCCTCCTCGTGTGTTCGTGATGCCATCGCATTTTTGAACGTTGAGACTTTTCATTCTAATTCTTTTCTTTTCTACCCGTTTGTTCCTGTGCCCAGTACCCCTCTCCCTTTTCTCTCGCTGGTAACTAAAAAACCATAATAGTCCGATTGAAATGGAATGAAGAGATGTATATTTTGCTACTTCTTTGCCGTATAATGTTACACACGGCTGGGGAATTGTTAAAGAGAGAGAGAGAGAGCGAGTGAAGAAGGGTAGAAAACTTTTTGGTGAAAAAAGTTGTCGCTCTGGTTTTAATCTGATGTCTAATATTTTATTTCTTGATGTGAACTCGTGAAAATTATGATGGCAGACGTGGTGGTGGTAATGGTTAGTAGTTTTACAAACTGCTAAACATATAGCTTGAGCATTTTCTATTCAAAGAAAATAAACATGTCTTTTATGTCATCTATCGAATTATACAAAAGGAAAGTACAACTAAAATGTACGGCTGGTGTAGTGGCGGGTAAAAGGCTTAGACTTTATTTCATTTTCATCAGCACATAATTCCATATGATGATAATGAAGAGGAAAAATTTTACACACAAGAAAATAGTTTTATGGTTTCCTTATAAAACGACGAATGGTTTGTAAGGTTTCTAAGAATTTTTTTTATTGATATTACATAAAAACCCCTATGAATCTCGAACAGGGGCTCAACACAATTGTGTAGTAAATACGGAAGGAACTTGAAACAAAATTGAAGAGGAAACTTTTATACAGTATGAGTGGGAGACGTAAGAGTATTATTGTACACGCAGATCACATCTATTCTACACAACAACATAACTCGTTCGTTTTTAACATCTAGTGGTAGAGCGTAGCGTGGTGGTAGTAAATGTGCAATTTAATACAAAGCGTCGTTCGTTATGCAAAGTGGGAAGATAAAAATTATGGGAAACGTTAAAAAAATACACGCCATTACTGTTTCTCTGATACGGACATAAAATGTGAACATTTGGCATAAATAACTAAAACTAGCATTACAATTACAATTACAGATGCATGCCACTGCCAGTGTACACCGTATCTTGTTACCGTGAAGTCTCTTAAAATATATACCTGGTCAATGGTTAATGTTCAAAAAACTTTAGGGAGTGAGTAGCGGTACGCACACACGCATACACGCTCAAAAGTGTGTTAGAAGTATGAACGAAATCACTGAACGTGGGAACGCATTGGAATGAAGAGTTAATAGATATAGGTAGGTAAGGCAATTTAAAATAGGTGTTGATTACTTGCGTTTGAAAGAGGGGAAGGGCGGAATGTTCTCTACAAAAAATATGATAGAAATATGTATTGGTTTGAGAAACCACTCTAAGGCTTAAAACTACTGGTACAAGATGACAACATCGACACCTTCGATTTGAAAGGAAAATGGGTGGCGAATAGTTCACTTATCTCTCCATTGTAGTTTTGTATGAATTGAGTTTAAAATTGGGGAGTTTTTTCTTTAAAAAACATTATGAACTGAAACATTTAGTTGTTTAGATATTGCATTTAAATTGTTGTAAAACGTCATGGCTGATTTTATTCTTGTTATAAAATGTTGCGTCAGTCGCATTCGCAATACTTACAATTAGAGGGTGCACTATGAAAAATTGAATTAAAAGTAAATATAATCTTTCATAAAATGCAATTTTTGCCATTATGTTAGATAAATCTACCCACGATTTACTACACGTGCGATGTATGGTTAAAAAAACGTGAGGTTATAGTATCAAAACTGAATTAACACGGCATTATTAACATGACCCTTCATCAGTGTTTGTTTATGGTTATTATTGACGCTCAAAACAGTGTTATATAAGTGATATCGATCAATTTAAACTACTTGGGTAATTTGATTAACTGCCAGTTCAATACTTGTCCTTACTTAACTTTGCTGTGCACTTTTTGTATCTTCTTTCAGTTCAAATCGTTTCCTACATAGCAGATAAAAATGGATACAGGCCAACAGTGGAATACATAGGAAAGGGTGTTCACCCTCCACCTCCTCCGGAGTATGCCCATGTCAAAATTCCCAAAATTTTTGAAGCGGCAGCTGTGAAACCAGTATCACTCCCAATTTTAGCTACTGCCACACCACCAATCATAGGTCCATCTGCAATACCACTTCCAGCCCTGGACGCAACAGGGGCTTTTTCTCAACTTAAAGGGCCAATAGGAGGACTTGGTCTTGCCGTTGCAGCGATTCCAGCTCAGGAGTACAATCCTGTGAAGATAAAAATAAATTCGTTGCCAGTCAATGGACCTTTCCCAATTGTTGATCCTTATGCTGCCGGTTATGGCTATTACGGTTTGGACCCTAACTTTGCAGCTTCCACAAATGTCAACAAGATCTTCAGGAAAAGAGCCCTATTGTACGATAGAACATTGTTTCGCAAGGACGTGGAGAAGCGAGCTGTTATCAAAAGGAAAATAACAAAAAATTAATTGCTGTTTTTTGAAACTGTGTACCTTGTACACAACAAAGAGCAACAGCAAAAATGTTTTCCTGTTGCATTATGTCTTTTCGTGTATCATAATATTATGTACAGCTTTTCACTCTTGCGTGCACTGAACTATTAAGCCAATGTAGCAATTTGCATTTCTTTAAAATTTCATAGTTTGTATGACTAAAGGTAGCTGGGATCAAAATTGCTGCACAGGTTCTTCGTTATATTACGGGTAGGGGCGTTATAGTCGTAGAGATACCTCTGTAAATACAAAATACTCATCGTCCTTCTCATTTACACATGCAAAGCCCATTCCCCGTCGTTGATCATATCATACCGACAAGCATACATGCACACACATATAAGGATGCGCATAAGCAGCATTTCAAATTCAATACTTTTTCTTACTTAATAATGACAGTTTATACAATTTTGGTACAATTTGATCTTTCCCTTTCAACGAGGCACTTTCTTCCTCTTTAATAATTTAGTTCCATCATTTTGCATAATTTACCTATATATATGTACCGATATGTACCTACGTAGTAGCAATAACGAGTTAAAACTTCCATAGGAGTCTTTTGGAATAGGTGTCTATTGCATTGTTGAGATAGTGTAGACAGTAGTTTTTCTCATTTCTTGATGAAAGTGCACTGTGCAATGTTGAATTATTGTAAAGAGTAATTTTATAACGCCATTACATATACATACTACCTATCTTGCAGTTAGAATGATTGGAAATTTGTAGTATATTTTGCCAGTGGAAGAGTATTTAAGGGGTATATTAGTTGACATAAAAGTATTTATGTTACGTATGTGAGTATAATCTACCACTCGATGACAAAAGGGGTATTACGTGAAGGTTTACTAAAATGACAAGTTGTTTGACGTTTTCGTACAGTAGGTTGGTTTAAATTTCTCATCTGCTGAAACGATGAAAGATTTGGAGTTGGGTGATGTGATGATGATGATGACTGTCGTTTGTATCTACCTACGCGATGTGATGATGATGATACGAAACTGGAACTCTCGGAAATTTTTTTTTATTTGGTCGTGAGTTTACCCTGTGCTAGACGTGAATATTGAAGGATTCTGATTCTACAGAAGAGAGGTAAAATGCAATGTCAAAAGTCAGCAACCGTGGAAGTAGTATTAAGTTCGGCCATTCTTATTTAGTAAGTACTTCAAAGTTTGATGTATGTCAAAGTGTGCTTGTTAGTGCTTCACTAAGCATATGTGGTATATTTTCTAGCCGAAAATAGGTGAAGTTTTACTCTGTGTAGACGCAATCCAAATCCAATCAATACTTTTCCTTATTCGCTTTGAAGCAAAAATGCGGATTATAAAAAGTTGGTAAACATAATCATCCATCATCAGCACAAAGGGTTGATGCGAAGTAGACAGAAAATAATACATAATGACTGATGTTTTCACAATGTAATAGGTAACGATAACATTACCGTATAAGACACCCGTCAGGCGTCAGCTCCTAGTATATATCGATTTTATTTTATTTTTAACAATAAATCCATATGAATGATGCTTTGTTTTGTTTGTCCGGTCTGAGTTTAGTACTAAAAAGCTGATATCAAAAATCTATTTAGAGCTAAATTGGGCTTACTGAAACAAATATGGGGAATGGTTCGTGACTTGTGATTATATATGAAAATTGAAGGTTTTTGTCGTTGTGGTCTAGATCCAGCAATTTTGTAATAATTTATCCACCTATTTAACGGCGCTGACGTCGAATACGATTAGTTGGGAATTGTTGCTACTCCATTTTTAATACAAATGCGAACCATAATCCCGGTCAATCACTGACTGACAACTTTTTCTTCCTTTTTATTATAGTGTTGTAAGGTGCAAAAATTTTACTGGAAAATCATACAATGACAAAGACTTGTCTAACCGGATGTTTTCTCTCTACCTCGCATCAACCCTCTTTTGTATAAACTATCTATCCACACATACCTTGCGCAGTATTATATATGATGACTTTCTGTACAAGTAATGTGCATATTTATGTATGTATATTTTTCTATTAAGTATAATGAAATCAAATCATGCAATTTCCTGTGAGCATTTAAAAACCATTTTGTATGTTTTGTACTCATACCACTTTCCAATAAATTTAATTAAATATCCAAACCATTTTTGTCCATGTGACATTCCATAAGTCGTATTCCTAGGAAATTATTATTCATTGTCAAATAGCTCTTAGCTCTCCACTCTCCACCCGACCCTCAGAGTATCTTCTGGCTGCCAGCACTTTCTTTCTACGCATTTCCAGTACTACCCAGCATCTTTACATTGATACGAGACTTGTTTTAAATTTAAAATGTAAAACACACACTATATTACCGTGTTCTTCCTGTCACAAGAAAACGAGTTCGCAGTTCATTCTGACAAATGGGTTCTTCATTTCTGTAGCATCTGTGAACAACAATACACACTGTGACACTACAACACAATATAACATTTTCTCTGCTCTGCTCTGCTCTGATTTTCTGATGTCTGTGTTAACGCCCTAAAAGACCAACTAAAAACTACTCCTTTCCTCATTTCTTAAGCTTCCGTCAAAAAACCAATAAAGCACACAGAATTCGAACAGAGTGCAGGGCGCCACTGATAACAACACTCCCACACTTTTAGAAACCTTACAATGTACATTTAGTACAGTATGTAGCGTTTTTTACTGATTGTAAATTGTAAATGATGACAATGTACCCATGTAACCATTCCTTTGTTCTCGTCTATGTTACTGACTAGGTGACTGTGACTAGCGAACAACTGCATTTTATGAGGGCAAGAAAAGAGAGGGAGAGAGAGAGAGAGAAGAGAGAACTCCAAACAACAGAAAATGTTCAAAAGCTCCCGTTTTACTTTGGTCCTTTGCTTCTGCTCTCCTCCTGTTTTCCTATGCAGAATCCTGTTTCTAGCTATCTATTCCAATCCCACCGAAGGAAAATAAAACACCCGAGCCCAGGCATATCAGACATCATTCGCTTTTCCTTCTTTGCACGATTAGAAACTAGCGTGAAGCCCGCCCGGGAAAGCTAAGATAGAACGCAACCAGCAACAACAGAAGCAAAAGCAGCAGCAGCAGCAGCAGCAGAAGCAAAGCAACAACGGCATGAGCCAGGGTCGGCGGTCGGTAAAAGTGGTCGGTAAGAAAAGAGAGGAGAACACACCAAAAGTGGATATGGAGAGTACCGTGTAGTGCTTTTTTGGTGGTGGTGTAAGTATCTACTCCTTTTTTCGGTTTGCTAACACCGCAACTACGCACACTTTAAAAGTTTGAATTTGCCCCACAACAAAGTTATTGACAAAGCTGGTACTCATGTACAATAACTTAAGTTTTTTCTTTAAGAAAACGCTTTATAAACGGGAAAGATTAGTGAAAAAAACGGGGTTTTCCGTGCGTGTTGAAGATTCAAGTACATTTTAAAGCATCTTTTTTTAGAAACTGTTTTTCATCCTGTGAAAAGAAAGTCTTTTGTGTGCACGGCAATCTTCGCAACTGGAAAATCTACGATAGTCAGTTTTAATGCACTTTTGTGCTTACTCGGAGAAAAAAAAGTCAAACGCAACTTTTACTCGAGTGGGTTATTTCTATACAGGAGTTTTTATTGAAAACTTTACTTTCTACCCTGTCAGTGGCTGGTGGTGGTGTACTACTTTAACATCATCGTCTTTCTCAAGGAACGTTTTTCAAAGTTGAATTTTTCGTGGTTTCGTCCGTCAGTAAGTCAGTCAGTTTCTAGTGGAATTGAAGAGAAAGGAGGCGGAACAAACGATAACTCGTGCAAGTTGCAGACAATTTTCACACACACACAGTTACAGTAGTGGAAAAGAAGATATACACTCTTAAAAAACTGAACAAATCGCCTAATGAAAAGTTTTTGCGAGGTGGTAGATCATCATTCACATGAGTGTCTCCTTTCAACATTATTGGTGATTGTCAGTTGTGAGAAAATCGTCTCTTTTCTTATTTTCCTGGATAATTCCTTGTTTGTCTGTAATTTTTAATAGTGCCGATCCCAAAACTAACGGATAAACAGTCAGGAAGACGATTGGGGAACACTTCAATTATACAATTGTCAATTTAAGATACAAAACTAGGTCGTCCGTTGACGTTACACGTCACGTGTACTTTCAATACAAAAAATCGTGCTTTGTGTAAGAGCGACTAAAAAAATAAAGGATTGCTGCATGAGAAAATCACAATTTATTCACTAGAAAAAGGCGTTAAAGTTTCCCCGTCGTTAGTTTTTTCTCCAAAAATACCAGAGACACTATTTTAGTGGAACGGTGGCTGAAAATAAGAGAAACCTTTCAAAATTTGCATAAACTTGCGACAAATTCATTTATCCGTGTCAGCCGAGTTCATTGTGTGTGCGTAAAGAAGTGGAATAAAACATTTTGTTCCCAGTATTATCTGCGTTGCGGCCCACATCACACAGCGTGTCTACTATTACCCCAAAACGTCCGCTTTTTCCTGCAACAACGGGACCGAGTCTCCAACAAAATTCGTTTACAGGCCAGGACTTGACTTCCCGTTTGTGTACACGTTTTCGTTTTCAGTAGTGTCTCTGTTGTGTAAAATATACGCAACACACTATCTACTTAAGCCCCTGACTTATGAGAAGACGATTAGTTTGACGGTAGAGATGAATATTTACTGCATTTAATTTCACTTAAGAGGCTCAGACAACTAGTTAGATTGTATTATGAGCAGACAACTAAAGTATGAGAAAAGGACAACTCATGTAGTCAAAAGACTTGGCAAATAAAAGCGTACAGAAAAAAAGTATTTCGGAAAAGTGTGCATAACATAAAAGCCAACGACGACGTCAGATGCAAAAGTTACATAGACGACTCAAGGTAAAAATTCATTTTACAAATTGGCGGATTTAAAGTATTATACATTTTCATGAGCGGGATTTTCTATGCTTTTAGTTGTTTTGCCCTATTTACTATGCTGTGTATGATAAATTTCATTTTCATTAAGGTGTGATGTAATGTAAGCTTAAGTGTGTGCGTAATAAGATTTACATATTATCTTTCCTCCTACAGTAAATGCCGTTATACTCATGTTTTTAGTCTAGTCTAAGGCGCAGACAATTTTTTTTTCATGTCATGTCCTTGTCGCAGACACGTTGAAAGGTTACTTCCCGTTATTACTATTTCGAAGAAGGGGCATTAAAAGTCTTCCGAAAATTTTTAAACGTGAATATAAACATGATCCTCATTTTGGCATTTGCTTCGCCCGGGGTTGATGAAAGTAAATAAATATATTGTTGCGCAGTCTTCTACAGATATCATATTATTGCCATATTAAAGTTCCTTCAAAACAAAAATGTACAGAAAGTAGTCCCCACAACATGTATCCATGTTTTTAGCTTCAGAAAAGCATTATGTAAATAATACTTCCGTAAATATCACGCAAACTTGCTTCCCTAAAGCTCACCTGGACGTCTCGCTATTTTATCCGATTTATGAGCTGTTACGTTACGTTACTTTAGAATTGATCGAAATTGAGGTGTGCTGTTTTGTTTGTCCTTCATATATGCAAACAAACTGGCGACGGCCCCAGCACCAGTGTTGGGCTAGTCTGTTATATGTTAATAATTAAAAGTTTCCAATTCAATGTTTTTCCAAGAAATTCATTTCTAGCAACGGTTTCCTGTATACCACTCAGCGTTTTCATGTAATTATCATGTAGCCAGGTTGTCGACCGACGGCCTATATATTTTTTGCTACTATGTCGTTGTTCGCTTTATGTACATGCGAACCCGGCGGCGATTTCGTGCTACAAAATCTACTCTACCGCCAGTGGTTTTGCTGTCACTTGGAGAAATTTTAATTATCATGTAATACTACCTCTTCGCACTCCTTGAAGTTCCCGCTTTGTAAAGTTGATAGCAATATATGAAACAGCTACAATATTTGTTTCCATTTTCCCTAATTCGAACTAAGTTTATCTTTGAGGGCATAACATCACCTTCAGTTCTTACCTGTTCATTATGTTACCTCTTCATAAAATCTTGCTGAAGAACGACACATAAATACTATATACTTCTACGATATAACAAACTAGGACTATTGATCCGTAATTCGGAACCTGACTTTATCGACACTTTTTATCAAATCACCAATGTAGACCTGTCGATGGGAATTCAAAACTTTTCTACAAAATAGACAATATTGGTGTTTTCTTTTATCGAACAACATGAATATATTACGTCGTTGTAAAACCACTTAATTATATATATCACCTTTCCAACCAACTTTCCTTTCCCTGTTGTATTATAGAAGCCGCTGAAGTACGAGTAAATACCTTAATTAATCTAACCGAAGGACTTCTTTAAATATAATCAAGAAACCTTGAAATATTTCATCAATAATTTGAATCAATAGAAGTTATTGTTGCTCCCTGGTTGTTTCTCAAGGAATCAAATATTGTTTACGTCTTGAATAAGTGGAAAATGTATTTATAAAGTAATACTTGTGTAACCAACCTGGGGAGCTTATACATATTTTGCAACACGAACAAATTCTTTTGAATTAAATTTTAATTGATTTTATTGATACAGTGAGTCTTTTATGATATGACTGAATAAACAGTATATTTCTATTTATTAATAAACAGAAAACGAGCTAACATGTATTATCTTCGTACTTTCAGGAAGATGTATAAAATATTAATTACTCGATGCTTTTCATTTCACAACTTTTGCGATTTTATGCTAAAATGGGTTTATAAGGTATTGTATAAGCAATGTCTAGATATGAATGCATGAAATGAAAGTATTAAGGTGCAGCAGTTTTTGTTTCGAATTGAATATCAAATTGGGGTACAATGCTTCAATACGTCTGCATTTTCCCAAACATCCATATTCCTGCAGCCAAAGGGAAAGTAAATATTTTGTGAAAATTAAAATAGCTAATCCATGGATTTGCTACGAATGTTTGCTTACCCTACAAAAAAGCAGGAACTTTGTTTTATCTATAAACAACGATATAATAATTAAAATACATAAATTCACGATTCGCATTGATATTAAAAACCTAAATAGTAAATATATACCTCAATGTAAATGTAAGTATGTAAGTGAAGGTCATACTTAATAAATTTTAGTACATGTTGTTTTACAGCAGAAAGCAAGTTATAATATACGTACACAATATATATACACACCGAACGAAATTTTCGTAGTTTCGTCTATCGTAGCCGTTTACTGTAATAATATTAATAATAATTGGTTTAACAATGCGCTAGATGCAGCAAATTAAAGTAAAAACATTAAATGCCAATTTTCTAACGACAACAAAAATCTTCAACATATCCTTTGCCCCTACAAGTTCGTTGAAATTCGTTAGTGTCGTTTCTCCTAGCTTTAAGATAATTATTTGAATGAACTGTACATCAGACAATTGCTGTTTCCACTGGAGTTGAACACCCCCGAGTTGTGATAAATTTTCAAATGCTGTTGATCCCACAGCTCCGACTTGACCTATTTCAATAGAACTTGCACACGCTTATTATAATAGCCTAGTGACATGATTGCAGGAAATTACAAGGGAACGGAGATATCATACCAAAATGGGCTGTGTAAATGGGCGTGGGGAAATAAATTTCATACGGTACCACGATAATTCACTCATTACACTGGGTCTTCATTCTCTTCGTCAAAAAGACCCTTGTAACTTTGCCAAAGAGTCTAGGGAATCCGGCGACGTGAACAGACTGTTCAGAGAGGGGCAGGCAGGAGAAAAGTTATCATGACTAAAAAGGCTACTGTCAGTTGACTGGCTAACTGCGTAACTGGGATGTTGTTTTAAGTTCCACTGGAAAAAAATCAGAATACCTTTGAGCAAGTATTCTACAGGAGGGAGAGGATGGGCTGTTAATTTGTATGCTCCGAACAAGCTGTACTGAACACCGTTGTAAATTGAACCCTTAGCTGACCAGGCCAAGATATACTCCTTAAGCGGCTGAGTGGTCATGTTTGTTTTGTGGAACATGGAAAGTATAAACTAATTTACTGACCCACTTTAATTTTATACTAAAACGCACTAATGATTTCAGCTACCAGCACTACAGTCACTGTTGAGGGAGCACGTTGCAACCCCGAATTTGTTACCGTGTGTTTGCATTTGGTTTGATTCTTTCGTGCCCTAGAAGGTATAATTTGCTGGAAAATGGAAAGAGGAAATGAATTTTTGTACTTGTACCTTGCCTTCCCTAAAGCGTAGCACTAGTACCACATTCAGTCACTCCTGATTTAATAAAACTACTAAATTCACCGACGTGAAAAAGACTTCATTTGATATAATCAGATTTTCACCAGTTTACTAATTCTGTCTCATCATACCTTGCGGTTCTCTTCAATGTCATGTTCCCTTTTCCTGTGATAGCAAAATAATTTAACACCAAATCTGCATCACAGACAATTGTATGAGTCATGCTTTGCAAAGCTACGATGCTTTTCTGCTACACACTGCTTCACAGTGCTTTCAACCTTGGTTATATGTAAATCGTTTATAGGCTTCTTCACTCTTTTACATGAAACATACATGTCACACCGGAAATTACAAGTCCACATCCTTGTGAAAAACGGGTATTCCTAAACTACTGTGATAAGTTGATTTCACTGAGACACGGTACAAGTGTGGTGGAATAAACTACTAAACAAAACTGGTCATTTTATCATTATAATTATCCCTTCTGTTTTTGGAGACTTTACTAACGTAAGTTTTATGCTACTGATAACTGACCTGGTGGATAATGGTCAATAACCCGCTAGTGCTAGGTTTAGAGGTATTCATAAATTGTGTAAACGAGGACGTTCCGGTGAAGCGTAAAATCTAGCAACTAAACTAATCAAATCAACCTATATATTGCTAATGTACTATGGCTCCATTGGCGACATGCAAGAGTCATGTATGCACAACAGTATGAACAACAAAGAAAATAGTTGTCGTGATGCTCTCCGCCCCATTTCCAATTTGAATTGGAAATATAATCTAACTGTTTGCCAAAAAAATGAAGAAAATTTTTACCCTGATTCTACCGGACAGCCTACCACACATATCATTTTACATTTCTAAGCGTCTTCGTTAAAACTTCTATTAATATAAATGCAGTTTTGTTGTTGTGTGGTAGATAGACTGACAGTGACAGTTTAAGACCGACCGCTTTTGTCAGTTTCAGTCAACCAATGTTGGTATGCATGCATGCGTTTTCCTGTCAAACAAAACTCTCGGACGACATGAATTTTTATGGCTACGTTCTCCTCCGCCTCTTCCTCTCTCGCTTGCATTTCAAGGCATCCTTTAGTGGAGAAGAATGGTGGGGCTGATGGTATTTCCATCCAAAAATGCTCTTATGTCTTCTGTATCTGCGTACACAACACTCGTTATAAAATTTGTAATTTGTAGGTGATTCTATAAAACTGCCATTCCTTCTTATCTGTAGTTTTCCCGACTTAAACATTTTTGTCTTTTTTTGTTTGCTTGGCTGGCATCACGCACCACTTCTGCTGCCACAAATGAGCTTCGTTTTCCCAAAGTTGATGACAAGAACGAATGTTACTGACTTAATAACATCATAATATGCTTGCTATGGGCCCGGAAAACATGAATTAAATGTGTGGCATGGTAGTACTTTGAAAAAAGTAAGTCACTTTTATGCCTACTTACCTAAACATACATTAACGAATATGTATAACGGGTTGGAACAAGAAACGAGGATATATAAGAAGAAGAATTATTTCCCGACTGCTCGTTCCTCCAAAAACATTTTAATGCTTACCCAAGTACGAAAAAGTAAGCACAAGAGTAATATGTCTTTTAATAAGAACTGCACAATTCAAATGGGCCATGCATGCCGAGATAGGTTGAGTGGTTTTCCTTTCCACAAAATTGTATGATACACTTGTAATTTTGTTTATATAAAATGTAAGCTTGATGATGGTGGTGATTTTTAAATTGCGTTTGCTACACCACCATCATGTCTATTCGAAAGAAGAGTGTAGTATTTAAAAAATCCACACAGAACAAATGATTATTCTTCCAACAGCGGCAGCAGCAGCTAGTTAGCATATGTGTACCGTGTAAAGTATACACCGTGATGGCACAGTGTTTTTGATGTAGTCTATATCTCGGTCTATTTACTCGCTGGTAGAGAGGAAACGTAACAGAAGGAGTACAAAAAGTCAAAGAGACAGTTTAAGACGAAATCTTATATGCCTGTGTGTCAAGTCGGTGACAGCAGAGAAATTGTCTTCACTTTGTCACATGCACACGAACCACGCATTTTCCTCTTTCATTTTTTGTCTTTCCATTTCATTATAGTTAATAGTAGAAACGTGCCTAAATGCTGCGGGATGTTGGTATATGTAAACAGGTCTAAAACTATACCAATGCAATTTGGAGACAAAATAAACACATATAGTTAATACGCCATTTATTAAGGGAAAACCCGACAAGTTTAGACCGATCGTTAGTTATCCTCACCGTCATCATCATGTTACTACTACTGTGTAGTTTAGAATTCTCTCATCTGTGATGCTGATGACGGCATTTTAGTTACTGCATTACTGAAAAAAATATATATACATATACATAACATCACTATTAGACTTTCCACACTTTGTGTATATACAGCAATAGCATATATTCCAAACGAGTTTATTTATGTTCAGTGTTCCTCTTACTGCCAGCAGCAGAGACAAGAATGGAGTACACTTGATCTGAATGAAGTATTATACAAAAGTACTACTGTAAAGAAATGATGCTGTCTGATTTTAACGGGGTACATGGAAGGGGTCAATGGCAATAGGAAAAAAATATCATTGTATCTCACAGCACATCAGTTCTGAGCTTTTAGATACTTTTATGCAATTTACTTACGTGGAGTATGACGTTTTGATGATAAAAAGTAGAAAAAGACAGAAAAATGCAATACTAAATACAAGTTGTAGTAGAAGTCGTTTCTCGCTATTTATATAAATATTTGAACTTTGTAAAAAATACTCTCCAGCAGAACGTGAATGTAATTTGAAAGTCTCCGTTTTCCATCTTTCTCATTCATTATGAAGTAATCTGGCTATTATATACTCCGCTCTTGTCTCGTTTAATGAAATTAGAGACGCTTTTGTACATGTGTTTCTTAAGCTAGAGTGTTTAAACGAGCAGAAAGAAAAATTCAAGTGCAGATACAAGAGAGAGAGAGATAGAGAGTGATGACGAATACGTGTTTGTGTAACAAACAAAACGTCTGAGAGTCTTCCGTAGAGGGATTTCATGTGTGTACGGGCATAAAATTAAAACAGTACTACACGGCCAGTGCATTAACAACTAACAACATATTAAATGTTTTATTTTAAAACTTTCTCTTCTCTTCCGTTTTACAGCATTGTCTAGGTTGGAAGCGACGAAGTTTTCCCTTTAAAAGTTATCAAACGTCTGCGGTAGCAGCGACTGTAAAGTTTTCAAGCTGTTCTTTCATATTTTGTAGAAAAGAATAAAAGTTAGAGGACACAAACACAAGGTCCAAAAAACATAGACAGTCAACGCATCAGTACAGTATTTCAATAACTGTTTCAATAATCGCGTGAACGTCGATTTTTTATGTTATCGTGTGGTTTAGAAATCCACGCCAAAACAGCAAAAAATAACCTAGTTTAGTCGAAAAATTTCTGACCAACTATCGAAATTAAAATTTATGCGTCGTTCATGTAACTACATGTCATGATGTACGACATTGCTTATCTTTTTTGTATGATTACTTGCGTGCTTGTTAAATTCGTTCTTGATGACCTTCACATTTTCATTTAAAAATCATTTGTTGTTTGTTTACCATGTATCCAAATCCAGATACATGTATCAGTTGAACGTAGTTTGTCTTCATTTTATTTTTATTTTTAGTCCAGTCTGTCTACGTTAATCTGTTTTATCTTGTTTAAATTTTTAGTACTTTATAACGACCTTAAATTTCATGTTATCCCTCCATCGAAAAAGAAAAAAAAACAAAAAAAGGTTTCAAAGGCTATTACCAATTAAGCCCTCTGAAAGACCCCTATATAAAACCACTATCCCAGAAAATATTTTCAAAAATCTTTTCACTACGCACTAGCTCAATCTTTAATGAACAAATCTATGCAGTTTCGTTCGGGTGTTTTTTTTCGTTCTGGAGTTATCCAGC
>JAHZNE010006407.1:0-16940 GCA_027744055.1 Callyntrura sp. NNG-2020
AACTGGCTTTATTCGCCCATTCGACCATCATCATTTTCATCCTCATCCTTGTCCTAAAATGCAGATACGGTTACGTTTTTAATACCAGTTCCTATTATTATTATGCTTTATCATCTTCAGCAGCAGCAGCAGTAGCTTCGTTTGACTTGTGAAAAGTTGTATTAATTATACGACGGGAAGAGGAGTAAATGGATCGCCCATAATAAGCATAATAAGATGCGAGCCAGCGAGAAAAAAAATTTAAAAGAAGAGAAAAGGATGACAATGATGATGATGATGATGATGACGACGACGACGACAACGACAAGAAAGGCCAGTGGACGGAGGCATCTGCCAAAAATAAAAAAAGAGGAAAAAAGCAGAGAGTTGTTGTTGTTGGTTGGCGATGATGATGATGATGAGAGGAGATGAGGATAATTGAATCGTGCAAGGAAAATGGGTGGTGGTGGCAATGGTGTGCTGACGAATGGGTAGGGCCGTCAGGTGTGTAAAAAAATCAGTATAAAAGAATGAAAAGGAGTTTTACTCATTATCATTATCCATTGCCCAAAGAGAGAGAGAGAGAGAGAGAGAGAGAGAGAGAGAGAAATAATACGTCCACTTAATTACATTACTGTTTTGCACTACAGCGTAAAAAGAAAGGGGGAGAAGAAAGAAAGAGGATTTGATTTGCTTTTTTAGTTTTGCTCTTTCTCCAACAATACTCCGCAATTGCAGAGAGAGAATAGCGGGAGAGGTGCTCCGATTTACCTAGGCACCTACACAATAGACAGGTAGGTGGATATATAGCTGCCATTATGCACGGCGCTTTCCTCTTGAGTTGAGTGAAAGAACTATTGACTACAAATGAATTGTTAAACAAGTCTACACAATACCCCTAAAAGATATTCAACGCGACAAAAATATTTTTAGAGATTTTTTAAATGGAAAATAAATAATACGTGGTTTCCTAGTCACCGCTTGCCGTGGTTAGAGATTTGCTTTATTCTTTGTGTGTGGAGCGTCAACAGCGACTCGCGAAAAAGGCGACATCTACACAAGTGTGATTTGGCAGAAAAAATAAACCGGCATTAAAAGTGGCATCAGATGTGACGTGAAGCACCTTTATGTTTAAAGGGGGAGTTATTGGTCGAGGATTAAGTATGATAAGACGATTATGATAATGACAATAAGTGTGGTGGTGTGCGTGGTCTGGTGTAAAATGGGGATGGTTGAGTTGGTTCGTTGGTTGTAATGGTGGTGATGGAGCCAAGACAGATTATCCCTTTAAATTAGTTCAATTAACAGAGTTAAAAAAAATTACAATCCGCTTCTGTGCTCCTTGCTGTGATGATAAGGTTGGGTTGGAGAGCTTTACCTGCAGAATTACTGGAGTCTTTGTTGCTCCTGCAAAAAGGGATTCTCTGTCTGTCTGCGTACCTTCTTCTATGTGGGGCTGTTGATTTTTATGAGCCAGGCTGCTCATAATGATATGTAATGATGATGTTGTGGGCTGCTGTAAGGAGGCGGAGACTATTGAGCAATTAGGCATGTTTGTTTTTCCTCCTTTATTCTTTCATCATCTTTTCCCTTTCAATTTACAAGAGAAAAAAAATAAGCCAGCAACAGAGAGAGAGAGAGAGAGAGAGAGAGAGAGAAACAGTAATAATTGCTTTCAATTTGGCTATATGAAGGGCATTTATTCGGACATTATTATTATACAGGGATGATTTAATACTTTTTAATGAGACCAAAGATCAAGTTGGATCGATTCTGTTATATTCCTATAAACCCAATCCCGTCGTGATCTGCCGCGTCCAACGAAAAAAATAAAGATACCTAATATTCCAGTTGGTCCATTAAAAAGATTTAGAGCTCTTTTTCCAGACAAGTCCACCACCACCATAGCAGGAGCAAGTAGAGAAGTGCCACGCACAATAAAGAACTAGTAGGTAATAACGAACAACAAGCAAAATAGCTGCTGCTTTTGTTTTTCTGTACCGACAACAGAGAGCTGGTAATATTTATGCATTAATATGAGCTGCTTAACTGGAAGACCGATGATGATGACGATGATGATGGTAAGTAGCTGTAAGTGCCATAAAAAGTTCACGGTAAAAAAGCTTATGTCTGAAGCGGCTTTTCTTGGGAGTTGCGGTTGTGTTTGCTTCTACCTACGTGGAGTTCATCAACTTTCAAAAATATACGTACCTACGTACACCTTGGACGATTTACGTACAGGAATATCTGTAGTGTAGCAAATCCCAGAGAAATTACCGTCTTTCTTCCTGGAATCGTTTTCCACATTTGACATTGTGTGAGTAATAACAAGTTGTCAGTTGAGAGGGGACTACAGCCGGGGGAAAACTAGAGTAATTGTCAACTGACCTGCTCTTTGTATTTATTAGAATGTCATAACACCATATCCTTGATGATCGTCGGTATCACGGGATACAGATTATTTTTTATCGTGTGACTTGTCAATTTATAATACGTGGAGGGAGATACGATAATGACGGTAATAATAGGCTAATCTTAACTGTTCAAGATTTTTATTCAAATTAACTCTATTATATATTTTTTCGCCGGTTGTGTATATATAGCAGTAGTAGTACTATACATTATCACGGCATAATTATATGTAAGTGTGCATCATGATTGGTGTGTCATTTTCGACCTGCGGCAGTTGGCCCACAGAAGATCACCACCACCAGTATCGATCGACCGACCAAAATTATTTTTTACATTATATATTTTACAGTAGAAGCATTATCCACCATTACGACTTACCTTAATGGCAATACTACTTATATCGCTCCACATCATTTTCTGTATTTTCGATTTCGGGAGGAGGAGGGGGTTGTAGAGTAACGGACCCTCCGAAATTGAGAAACATTTGATTATTTTCTTATCGTAAAAACATCTCTTTATTGCTAGCGGTCGTTGTGTGTCCCTATCTCTATGGGACAAGTTGCAATATTAAGATAACACATTATGCGACTATTATGCTATCAAAAGAAGAACACTATTTTTAGACTGCATGACAACAGCGGGCAATCAAAAAGGGTGATAGAGAGACCTTGTATTTCTTACCTTTCCTCCTCTCTGAAAAATACGGAAGGACTGGAACTGGAGAGCACTTGATTGACAGTGAGTCGCAGGTCGCAGTAACGGCGGGCCTATCATTCGAGTTTTGACATAAGAGAGAAAAGAGAGAGAGAGAGAGAGAGTACCCCGGGAATAGGTACCTTAAGGTACTAAGATGGCTGACTGCTAAAACTGTGAATTTGTTTTTGTAGTGAATTCCAGTAGCCCTTTTTCTTGCCAGTTCTGCAATTAGAAGTAACATTCTTTAACCAATAAACATGATCACACTACAATGCAATTAACCAGTTTTATGTAAATGTATCCCCAACCATACACTCATCTTATTACAACAGTATATATTTTACAACTATACGACGTGTAGCAATAAGTACAACTGTCATTATCACAGTGGAAATACGTTAGCTGGCAGTTGTTGTTAGTTGTTGGGCAATTGGCACACCTTACTTTTTCCTAATAATCAAAATTGAAACTTGGTCATTACCTCAGTATTAATATCGTTACCAGCTTTACTATTATTATTATTATTATTGTTCGTGTATCCACCTTCTCTCCATTTGCTGTTGTACATAAAAAAGGAGCAGAGCAGCAGCAGCAGAGGTAGAAGAGAGGTTGGTACTAGAAAAGATTATTGTCAATCGCCACGTTATGCGTTACACAAAACACAGTCCCGTGTAATTCCTACTTAGCCAAGCTTAAGAGACCACGAACGAGAATGATGATCAATTTTTACTTCCTCTTTTTATCCCTATCGAAAATATTGTAAAAACGTTACGCGGTTGTCTACTTATCGTTCTGATTGTGTCCCTCTTCTCCTTTTGTATCGGGGCTGTACATTACAATTTTTAAGTAGGGTCATTAAGATTAGCATCTTCAAAATAGCAGTGGGGTAATGTACGCATTGACCAGCTTACCTTTTTACAAAGTATGCCTGCACTTACAGTCTTGTCTCAGGGGCATACCATCTCTCTCTCTCTCTCAATCAATCAAGTCAGCATATCACAGATATACAGGTAAGGCAACAGCCATTTTTAATCTTTCTTTATTATTATTATTATCATTATCATCGTCAGAAGCAGCAGCAGCAGCACAGCATTAGTGTAATAGTAGCTTATCCTCATTGTCATTTACCTTAAAGCACTTGGTCCGCAGGCAGCAGCAGCACCGCTATTTCTCTGATAGTGATGATGTGATTTACAAAATGTAAAAATAAGAAGCCGTTTAATGGATTCTAATTAAAATGAATGTTCATTTATTTGGACCAAGGACCAATAATTTCACCGACTTCTACCACGTTAGAGGGTAAAATGTCCATCAAAGTGGAATGTACCTCAACCGTCATCTATGACAGTGGTTGGTTGTCACAAGCGCAGTCAGATTATCAGCAGGAAAGTTTTTTTCGTTTTAAAATTCTTCTGATGCTGAATGGTGATGGTATGCATATAGAGCCGAAAAGTGATGTTAATAAATACAGAATACAGATAGGAATACTTGATTGAATTACATAATTATACCGGGGCACCCTGCCTCTAAATTATTAGACGGAGAGCTTGTCTTGCTCATGATTGTGTTACTCTGCACTTCATACGATACTTCTTTTGACTTAACTTTTTAAAATATTGTTTTAAATAATCGATAGCGTACATCAGGTCAATTAGTGGCTTGGATGTGTTCGTCGATGGGCGGATGAGGTCAACTCCTCGGGGTGTAATGAAAAGAGTAAAAAGAACTAATATGTTAATCAAATTTTCCAAAATTTAAAATATTAGGATTGCAATCCTGATACGGGCAGATGATTAATTCTGCCAAATTTGACCTCTTCGGCTCCTCCCTAAGTAGTTAATTAGGTAGGCACGTTGTCTTTTATTCCATTTTGAGACAGGAAGTTCTATTGGAGCTGGGGTTTCCACAGTCAACTCGTTCATGAATAATAATAAGACATTAAAATATAGAATAATTGCAGTGCCTGTGGCAGAAAATTTATAATTAATTTTCTTAACTTCCATTTTTAAAATCTAACTTCAAACTTGGTACAGAAATACCCCTTAGATATTTAATAAAAATATCATGACCAAGTTTTGAGCTCCTTATTGGTTAATTTCTGTGGATTCCACTTTAGCTCAAATTTCAAATTCATCAATGATAGTGATAGATATGTAGTAAGTAACGACCGAATTGACTCAAATTTTTTGATACGGATACATGCTAGACATTCACTCAATTCTACATTTTTTGATCCTGAGGTTCCACTCCCAAGAGATAACAGGAGTGATAAAAGTTGGAAAATTAACAAAATTGGCTTAAAGCATTTATATTCATAGTACACGCGGACATCTACATATATTAAGCATGTATGTACATTAAGTATGTAAAGCCACAAAATTTTAACCCATACATTCTTATTACCACATCTCTACCTTTTCTACAACTTTTCAGTTTTACTAATACTGTCTTCTAAACAGGTAAAAATTTCTTGCGTTGTGTGGTTTAAAAAGGTAATGTCCGACACAGCAGTATTGTCTGGAAAATCCACTAGGTAATTTATTCCAATAGTGGTCGGGCGAATCTTTTAACTATTTCAGGATGTGCTACAATTAAAGCGGCGCTGTAAAAGGTACTTCTCTGAGGGTTTGGTATTGTACTCGCAAAACAACACAAAATACTGCTGGAATCTTGATGATGTAATGTAAAACGTTTAAAAAAAATATATCGACAGCTATAAAGTAGAGAAATAAATGGAGAAAGAAGAACAAGCAGCTGGAAGGAATTCTTCCATCGGAATATGTTATTACCGCCCTTCCTTTTTTCTCCTCTGTCATGACGCTATTTTTGACGAAAATGACCACTTACTGATAAAAATGACATACCTGTACGTACGTACACATCTTTATGATAATGAGATGATCGCCCAATCTTGCTCTATTTTCTCCTTCTTTTCAATGTGATGGATTCTTCCCAAATAAGATCATTTTATATGCAACACACTGACAGCAGCGGCAGCTTGTGTAATTGCCGTTGATAATCGAGGATTGATGTTGTAGCAAAAAACGAAAAAAAGTTATCTCTAGCGACGAGTTCGTTGTACTGGTAAGACCATCATAAGTTAGAAAAAATTGTACTCTAGTGATAAGGGAAAGTTTAAGGTTAATTATGTATAACTAGCTTCAGTTTATTAAATCGCTTTGGGGTTTCAGTATAAAAATAAATAGAATTGTTAATTAGATACCATCGAGCATATCTACCATGTGACGGCAATTAAATGTATACCAGTAATTAAAGTCGCGGTCAGGAGATGATGACAGATTGAAAATATGTTTTGTCCTGTAAATTACTGTGATTGATTTGAGAAGACTACATTCATGTAGATTTTAAGTGATTTATATGTTATTAAGGTAGGTAGATGGAACTTTCTTATAGCTGTAAAAGTTATTGTGAATAGTGGTGTATTTTATAAATAAATTACATCGTTGTACGTCCTGCATAGAGGCTCGACTTGGGCGTACGATTGTATTGGTAACACCTTGCGGATTTTACTACATTTATTATCATTACATGGACTCAATAAGTGACAACGGTGAATGGTCAAATTAAAAAAAAGAAATTTAGCTGCCAGGTTGGGAACTTCGTAGCATCTCGGAAAACTCTGCTTACAACTTTTAGAAAAATAGTGAAATTTATCGATGTCAGCTTCATATGTAGTATAAAACACGTTAACACATACCAAAACCAAATAGACAAAAAAACTAACAAATTGCTTGCGTACTGCTGCAGCGTTCAGGTGAGTTAGCGCCATCCTGCGACGCAATACAGGTATCGCCCTACGAAAATTTGAAGCTCCTGCAGCTTTGGACTGCTGCAGTTAGGTGTTTGTGAAACAAAGTAACGATAGCTTTCACTTGTTTCATCAACAAAATAACTCGAGACAACGATGTTCAGTAGACATGTTGTAGATATACATGATACGTGGTTTGGCCATAACATCTTGTCAGAATAAAAAATAGGGTATTTTCATGATTTTAATAGGGCATTCTATCGTTGGGTATTAAAAAAATAGGGCATATTTTTTCCGGTCTTCTTTCTGCACACTCCTCTTTTTACTGCTTCAACAATGTTCTACTGGTGATGTCTACTGTGACTGTGTTCCTACTCCAATAATTAAATCGAAGTTGTGGCTATCTGTACAAACACATGTCGATGAAAAATTAAAAATGATAAGATCGGTATAAAAGGATAGTAATATACAATGAAACGGATCATGGAAAAATAAATAAATAGAACGATTAAAAATTAGATAAAATAGTTGAGTTCATGTCTCTGAAACTGCTGCGACTTCAAAATGATCGGTTCCAATCTACGACTATGAACTGGTTTTGAGAATATAAGAAGAGAGCCATAAGTTTGTTGACGGTATGCGTACTGGTTAATTTCGAAACTTCAAATTATGAAAACTGATGTCGCACCTCGGACTTTATGATAAATGCAAATTCAAATTTTATTGTCGTTTTTACATTTGACAAAAATTAAAACTCTTAACAATTTGTTTGGGTTTTTACAGTGGTACCACCATGTAAGGTATGTAATGAAACGTTATCGCGACATGAAGCGACAAGTATGATGCAACCCAGTTCATTCAACCCAGAATCACTATGACAATAAGACAGACAGACATCGTGGCTTACAATAAACGTCAGTTTTCACCCCAAAATGAAAATGTAGACAACCAATTTTTACGCATCAAGTGAAAGCGACAGAATGACATATTGCTTTCGTGTATTTGGATTGATGTATGAAAATTTTAATATGAACTTTTGAGACCTTTTAAACTTGTACATAACTTGTAAAAAATAGCATGTAGAGCGGAGTACTGCTTTTCATTGTCACTTGACTCACATAACCCCTCTACTTATAGTTATTAGTTCAAATAAGGAGGTGCAATAATTTAAGTACTTAGCTTAAATGCTCTAATGTAAATTACTTTCTGAAGAGACAAACGTTGAATTGCTCTTTGATTCTACTTATAACGAACGTTTCAATTTTGTACACATTCTTATCATAATTTATTTTTGGAATTTACATGAAGAAAACTTGTAGTCGTCTGGTTCGATTTCGGCTATTTGAATTTTGCTACATAAAGAATGGATATTATATATGATATACTATTTTACAAAATTCTGGCAAAATACTTCATTTGCATGCGAAGAGCTTCAACCATAAATGAAGACGTATCAGTTTTAATTTCATGTCTTATTTTATTCCATTCCATCCAACATCAAAACAGAATAGTTAAATTGAAAAATGAAGTAGGGGTACATTTTACTCTAACTGAAGGATATTTACATTAGTGATTATAATGCTCAACAAATTATCACATATATTACTAATTATTATGTAATATAAACACCGACTTAAAAGGAATAAAGAAATGTAATTTATTTAACAGCTTTGTACAACAGAAAGTGGTTGTAACTACAGAGCACAATCGTATAGACATAAAAGGCATGTATTCCAATTTTATTAATATTTACTAGGTACATGAGCATTTGACCTAGTTATTCTTTATTGGATTTCCAAGATTTTATTAACTTTCTATTCCTTTTTATTCCCAATATACAAAGGTTCCGTCAGCTGCAATTGTCCTAATCCATTGTCTTTTCCAATCATAATTGCATTTCTCATTCTTAAATCCATCGTTCCGTCGACAAGATGCATTATTCTCCTTTCAATGGAAATACTAGAACAATTGAAGTTCCATCTTCTTCCGATTTTCTAATTTCGGGAACCTGATTTAGCTAGTGTGAGTATTGCTTGGACCTATTACACACAGTTCATCTCATCGATTCAAGACATACGTACAACGTATTCGTTGTACGTACACGTCAAAGGAACACAGAACTTCAACGATTTATTTGGTCAACTCTTAATTCAACAAATTATTCATTCCTTCTTTTGAAGGTAAGTTATTTTTAAGAACAGAATGTAACGTTTATTGAATCACACTTCCGGTTTTTGATTGATTTCGGCTGCCTTGTGTTTTGCACTCTGATATTAAGTTTATTACTTCCACCACAGTAATAGCTCGAGATTCTAGTTTAACGATTGCACCTGATGAAAATTTAAAATCACAGTACCGCGTCTCCGCAGTCTCCATTCTTTAATATTTTATCATATAAATAAAATTTGTGCAAATGTGCGCCTATTTAGGCCTGAATATGCGATTATGCACAAAAACGCTAAAATATGCAAAAGTAAGTGCCTCTCAAACGACTTATTTTGGTGCGATATGGCTGCACACTTAAGCTTAGCTTGATCGGTGAACGTATTGAGAATGGGCAAAAACATAAAATTTTACAGTATAGTTATGACGTCAGGTACGAAAAGCAGAAGTATAAATTTCTGAATCCCTGTAAACTTCTCCTTTCTGGAAATAAAGCAAATGCAAAACCTCTTGTGCACCTAAAGTGAAAACTAGTGATGATGATGATGGTCTGCTGCACCTCAGCATCACTTTTAGTTTTTACTCTGTTTGCTTTCCTACAATACGCATTTTGCTATTGAACATTGTGTAAATTGCATTCCATTCTAAAGTAGCATGCGTGTGTTGTAGTTGTAGATGTGACTTCCACCTTTGAAGCTGCGATTACGACTATTGCGACTATTGCGAGTAGTGGCTGCTGTGATGAAGACAACGCATGTTCGCTGTTAACTTTTTACTTATATGGACTTTCTAAGCCTGCGTACAGTTGACAGTGCGCTTTTCTTTTACTTTGTACCTCTTTACTCGTATGGTGGGATGAGGGGTCAGTACAGCACCATTGGAAACGAACTGTCTCCCTACCGTATGTTGAACTGTGGAGAGTGAACATTGACTCAATTGACTGACACTGACGCAGTGTTTTTGATTTTGGCAACGTGTCGGCTCAAGTAGTAATACAAAGATGTAAGGTATATTGTTAATCACCAATCAACAGTTAATGTAATTAGTAAAACTTTGTTTCATTAACAGTTTTAAAGCCAGTAGTGTTTTGAAGAAAACGTCGAGACAGTTGTGATCTATCCTCTACCTTATTGTGAGTTTTTATGTGATAGTTGATTTAAATAAAACATTAATACGATGTCCGCGAAACAACAGGAACGTGATTCCGAAGAGGAACTTACATTAAAAAATTTGTTGAATTCACACCCAAAAATGTACTTTAATCATCCAAATGTAATACAACGTGGTAGATACTATACTAAAGTTTGGTCATCGTCAGCGGCACTTAACTTAACAATGTACTCTTGTAGGTTGTGTGATTCCGCATTTTCCCACATTTCGCACATGACGCAGCATTTGGAACACAGCCACAAAGACAGTGTTACGATTTTCAACTGCAAGTTTTGCATAATGCATTTTTATAGGGAAAGTTCTTTGTCTCAGCACAATAGTCGTGTTCACAACTATCCGCCAAAACAGAACTAAAATAAGAACACCGCCGTTTTACTAGTGGATAATTAATAACACGCTTTTGTGAGGAGTATTCACACTTGTATCATATCATTTTACTTAAAGTTAAGACAACGAAAATTAATAAATTAATTCAAAATTTGTGATGAGTGATGGTGACTTTTATTGTGACGGAAGTAGAAGTGACCCGACTGTTGACTGAAGAGGCACCAAGTACCTCTGGGTATTAATTAGGTAAGTAGAATTCCCGGATTCCCATAAAACTATAATATTGAATGTATTATCATCAAGTGAAGTGTTGATGACACTGCAATGGTGGTGTGACTTGCATGCACCAGTATCCATTCGTTTTCTTCAAACCATTTGCATTTGCTCAAATTCACATATCCAGTCAATATATTTTCAATTGTAAGTCATATTGAAGTAAAAAATATTTTCAATTTCCAGCGTTGTTCTCTTCAAAGAAACTACTACATCTTGGGATAGACGGGAGACGGTTCCATGCCAATGGAACATTTGTTTTGATTTGAAAGACATTTTAGATTCACGATATGATAATCAGGATTTTATTACAGAAATTAAATGAGTCATGAAATAACGTTTTTATCTTTCTCGAGGTCTTTTGTGCGTCTGAAAGTGTATATGTTGGATAGTGAGTGCAGTGCTGCAGCACACTGCAGCGGTTGTCTACAGTAAGCAGCACAAAAGCATAAATACAGCTCCGTCGTCAGTAGGCAATTCTATATCTTCTAGTCTCGTCTCATCTCGCGCTTTCGACTTGGCCAAGTGGCCAACTGTGCTTTCAGCTGATTTGCCGACAAGGACTGACTACAGAAAAGACCAGTAGATTGTAATTTTGTGTGAGTTGTAATTGTAAGTGTTTGTTGCATGAATTACTGATGTGAGTGGTTTGGTAAACATTCTATAGCAAAAAAATTGCTCAATAATGGATAGTTGATAAGAGCCAGTAAGTACTAAAGCCAAGTCATGGTGTATTGAAGATTTAAATCTGTTGTGGTTGTTGAAAATTCAATACATAGCAGAGAGTGCTCATTACAAGGTCATCATAACATCATGTGAAAAAGTTTACGTAGTAGTGCTAGTAGTTGGCTGGATTTCAGAGAGGTAATTGGGACTAATAGTGTACTTACAATAATAATATTAATAATAATATAGACAATTAGTACGCGGAGGACGAAAGGAACAATCGGTAATGGAAATATAGGCCAGTACTGTGGCAGCACGTCTGAGGTTCAACGGTACGGTAAAAGTCGAGCCACTTACAAAAGCCTTCTTAAGGTACTTAGGAACGTGGGATTATTAGAAGGTAAGTAGGAATGAAATTGACAGGCTGTTTGGGAACGGGACATTTCGTATTAATGCTAATAATCAGTAATTAGTGAACCGTAGAGGACGTTTAAGGGACTATTTGTTCTTAATGCAGTGCTCGCATTCTAAACTATAGGGACGGCAATAATGGAAAACATTTAGTATTCAACTTTTGAGGAAACAGTATTAAATTTTGTAGTTTCCCTTTGAATAAAGGCATTTCTGTACGAACTTGACAAATTAGTTTTCTGTCTGGAAAAGTTTTCTATCGTAGAAATAATTAAGAAGTTGTAGTGATAAGCAGTGCGCTATAATAAACTAAGGATCAACAACAAAATTCGGTATTATAATAAAGTACAGGTTGCATATATTTTTTTTCTTACTGGAACAGGTGATTCATACAGATATTGTGCGTGGTCAGACTCGACACTTTTTCAATAGTAAAACGTAGAGGATAATTGAAGGATAACTGAAAGTGACTAAAACTATGGCTCATCAAACGAATAATCTAAAGGCCGGTTTGGCCATTCTCTTTGTCATGATTGGCTGCTGTTCGAATGTTATATTCTTGGAACTGCTGGTGAAGTAAGTGATATGCATATTAAATAATAATCATACTTTTAAAAGCATTTAAATTTTAGTTTACTAAAGCAAATATTTAATTACTTAGGGAGGATCCGGGCTGTGGAAACTTGATAAATTTTTGCCAATTCGTCATAATTTCATTGGAAGGGTTCATCACAACATTGCGTTGCGGAACAAAAAAAATTAACGTGCCAATTTCGTAAGTGCATAGGATTGAAATTGATTTTCATTATAACGAATCAAAATGAGTAGAGATAATGTATTAAAAGATGATTGCATGAGTACCTGTAGATGTAATGCAGTTTATATATATTTTGTTTGCAGTGAATACATTACACTGGTGGTGTTTTTCTTTGTCGTCAGCACAGCAAACAACATGGCATTCAATTTTAATATTTCTATGACGCTTCACCTCATATTCCGAGCGGTTCGTGTATTTATTAAGCATGGGTGCTACCTTGTCATTTTAAAGGATTAGTCGTAAAGATGACACTAATTATGATAATTCCAGGGATCCCTAATGGCGAACATGATTTTAGGAATGATCATTATGCACAAACGCTACAACCCTCAAAGATATATATCGGTGGCAATGATCTCAGTTGGTATCGCTGTTTGCACAATAGCTTCCGGGAGGGATATGAGAGTACTGAAATCAAATTAAAGTCATGACTAGCTAGGAGAAAATCTAACGTAAATATCCACAATCGAATGATAATTTTTAAAACCATCTTTTAATTTACAGGACAAGGTGGACAGTGTTGTTGGAGAAGATGGATTTTCTGATTATTTTTGGTGGAGCGTTGGTACGTTCATATAATCGTGTAAACGGTGACAATATAAAGATACTCAAATTCAAAGATTTTATACAATAAACTCCGTATTTATTATCATTTAGGAATTTCCATTCTTCTGCTTGCTCTATTTTTGTCTGCAAGAATGGGTCTGTATCAAGAGGTTTTGTACGCAAAATATGGGAAACACCCACGAGAGGCCTTGTTCTTCACTGTATGCAATTTGCAATATTAGTTCTTTTACTTCAAATTCATTTTAGGTGCCGAAACCAACAACATAGGTAATACTGCCGGTATCATGTTATGTTTACTATTATATTTTGCAGCATTTCTTGCCACTACCTGGATATGCATTGTTGATGACGGATTTGGCTCAACACATCAAAGTTGCCAATGGTTCCACTCCCGTGGATGTTCTCGGATATGGAATACCCATTTTGTGGTTGTACATGGCTGGAAACGTCCTTACCCAGTAAGACTAAAATATTTCATCACTTTATGACTGACTGGGGGTATATTTTATAGCAAATATAAAATATTCATTTTTGTTTTGTTTAAAGATGCTGCTGTATTAATTCCGTGTTTGTACTGACGACGGAATGTGCTTCGTTGACTGTAACATTAGTGGTTACTCTGAGAAAATTCATCAGCTTGATTGTGTCAATCTTCTACTTTGGCAATCCGTTTACAGCAGCACATTGGTTTGGTACACTTTTAGTATTTGCCGGAACCATTTTGTATTCCGACATACCTGCTCTTATCAGGCAGTCTAGAGAAAAAAGCCTTAAAAAGGCTGATTAGTTTGTTCAAGCTCTGTGTGCAATTTATGTTCCTTGTAAAAGGTCTCTTTAATAGTTCAGAGAGAAGGGAAGGAAGTCAGTTACTGTATTACCATCTTTATGTATTTTAAATCAATTTAAGTTTGGCTTGCCTTCCCATCTTACGATATTTTGTGTTACTCCTAATCCAAAAATACTCTTGATTTGTAATTCGTTACTTTAAATATTTAATTTAACAAGGCTCAGATTGTATGTATTATGAAACAGAAACTTACATAAGGCGAATTTCAGTGCAATGTAATTGTAATTTATTAAGAACGTTTACATTTTAGCGTTTGCAGACCTGGTAAATTGCACGTAAAACTGTTATTTATTTTCGGAAGTCTAAAATTTGTCAGTATCGCAATATTCGATGTGCCAGTTACAGTGATGTGCTTTAATAACGGAATACGGTGCAAGAAATGCAATTTTTGACTACCAAAGCAATAATTTGATGTAATAATAAATGACAGTTAGTTGATAGCAGTACTTCATTACACTAATATATAGAAATATATAGAAGAAAGAGCAAAAACAGATGCACTGCAGTGAACCGAGTGTGCGTAGTATCAACAAATTGAACTAAAAATACTAACGTAAACGTAATATGTGATTTATAAGGATTTAAATTCCTGTAATACATCTTAATTAGACCTGAATATGACCCTGTCATAAGCCAATTACAAAGCAGCTAAATTTGAATTCTTATTTGTTCTGTTCTTATTTGTACTTTTGCGTTTTATCATAAATAGTCAAGGCATACATTATAGAATGGTATATATAGTATTTAAGTATTCTTTATCTGTTTTAAATATAAAGAATGAATTATTTTTGTTTGAAAATATCAAATAATATTCATAATTATGTGTTAACTACAACTCTATTATGTTATAATACACGTTTGATTAATTATACATTTATTGACTAGCTTTAGTTTTGCCTCAGTTGTAATTGTTATTGTATGTATTCATATTTGTTATATTTGATCGTTCTTTGTAATGTTCTGACATTGTTTGTGATAGAAAACGAAAACCTTTGTGAAATTCTATATCAAATGTAATAGCAAAGCATTTACTGAAGCACTAACTACATAATACTGTGGGAAGTAATGCTATAAATTCAGAAAAGAAATATAAAATTGTCATTATATATTTTCAAGTCGAACTACCTTTCGACGGTAACAATGCATTATTTTTCTTCTCCGTTAGCGTATCTACTTTTAAACATATTCAAGAATGCCAGATCAACATTAAGCATATCGCATTTCACATCGCATATTCATTATATGAAGTCATTTCAATGGGTGCATTTATTGCCTCAGAGCTATATTTTTTTCATTTTCCATTTTTCTTGTGCAACAAAAACAGTAATAATGTTGTATTAGATACTTCAATCTCATCATGGAAAGATGGCCCATGTCGTGGCATGATTACATTGAGGTGTGTTGTTTGAACTAGATACCATTTGTATGAGTAAACAGTCCTCCTAATTAGAATATTACTCAATAACAATAAGACACGGCAGACTTGACTTCCAGACTCAAGTTTTCAATATGAAGCTGCAGAACGGAGAAAACTGTAAGTGTTCACCAGAAAGTGTCCACCATCACCAATGCTAACGTAAATTGAATTAATTTTAACCTCAATTCTATATCGCTAAACTAGGTATTGTCGTTACGACCAGCTTTCCCGGAGTCAAAAGTCCAGTTGGGAAGAGGCCCATGTCAAAAAAATAAATGAATTTTGGAGTTGTTACTATATGGATACAGACGGTGGATAAATAAAAACGAATAAATTAGATAGCATAACAGAGAAATTGTATCCTTGTATATAAGATCGCGCTTTCAGAAATCTATTGATGGGCCAGTCAGGTCCTTTAGTACCTCATCAAATCTGGCATCTATAATAGAAGTTGACACTGATAAGGGGGTCAATTATCTATGCATTTTAAATTGTATTCCTAAACTACATGCTAAAATGGCTAAGAAGAGGTATCAGGATGTAACTCAACATTTGCGGAATTTCCGGATACAAATTCCACTTCTTTTGAAATATTTAGTCATCTGTTTTAAATTACTTCGATTTATGCTGATCAATTTAGGTGAGGTAATTCTTAGCATTGATAGTTTTGGTTTAGATTAGGTTAATGTTGGATTCAGGTTATTTCCAGTAACTTTGTTGTGGTTCCAAACTATAATATTTAATATTTTTATTGTTGCTATATATTAATACAGAAATATTGAGTGTATTCATATCATGTTGTACAGTTCATTTTATGCTGAGTATCCTTGTGAAATAACGGAGGGACTGTACAGGTTAATCAAAAGTAATAAATAATATGAATTTATTTGCCTGTTGCGCTTACTACATAAAACACTAACGCAGAGTAACTAACTACAAAATTCAAACAACAAAATTTCTATGCACCACTCAAGGCATGGATTCATAAACTGCGGAGGGGGATTTTTAAATGTTTTCTCTCGGAGAACCTGACAAAGAGCAGCATCGGTAGAAGTAATGGACCCACTAATTATCATCTAATTATTATCAGTACAATCAGTATTCCGAATGAATGAATCCGCCACTTTTCCCACAGTTCAAGACACATCAAAAGAAGTGTTTTTAAGCCTCTATATTGGTTCCGACTTTCCCCTAAACATTATCATATTAGTACACGCCCAGTCGCATGACGGCATCATCATAACAGCAGTAACAACGGGAATTACTGCTTGTCGTTCTCATTTATGAAAAAATCATCCAATTGATAAGAAAATATTTAAAAACTTCTAATTTATTCTGCTAAAGAAACATCGTAGAATACGGTGGTGCCAATTGATTTTGGGCAGGACATATAGTTTGTCTAATAAACGAGGTCAAAGTTAAATAC
>JAHZNE010006408.1:0-12098 GCA_027744055.1 Callyntrura sp. NNG-2020
GGTAGTGACATCGCGGGTTATGGGGGAGACTCTCAAGGAAATTTTGTCTAAATATGAAGCATATCCCAAGGTAAATAATTTTTAGAACGGTTTTAGAAGAAAGTAATGTAAAGACAAGCTAAAGTGGAAGGCATTTCTTTTCAAGGAACCTTGGCCCTTGGCATTTTCAAGTTCGGTGTAGATGAAGGAGAAATATTTTGTTAGTCAATCAGGATCGCCATTTTCTCTCACCAAAATATCTCTACCTAAAAATAAAATGACGCTATAAGTCAATAGTGTCTATTTAGAGTTTTCTTTAGTGTGAGCAACTTTATGTGTGCTAGGCAAATAAACCACTGGAATCCGAAATAAAATGGTTCCAATTCGTACTTTCGCCATCTAAAGTACCATGAGTAAAATTATTTTGTATTATAAATGAACTTATAGTAGCGCCGAGCAATTTCATAAATTATAAAGATTGTTTCGTTTATACCTGCTGTTTTAAGGTATAAAACTATTTTTGTGCATGCAGTTTTGCGGAGAAACTTGTAGGCAAGGAACATATGGAGCAACATCGTCAAAAGAGTATAAAAGTTGCAAAATGTGAAGCTCGCAATTATTTAAGCTCCTTTGAATTTACTACGTACCTAAACGGGAAAGAATAAAATTACTGCAAAATTGTCTGTTATGTTAAGGTAAAACTGTCTAGCGTGGAGTTAAATGTGATCACAACATGTCCTACCAGTGAGTATATAAATGTGTCTTTGTGGGTGGTCCTATATCCGCATAAACTGCTTTGTTGTCATAAACTAGAACACATACAATAAAAGATGACACACACAATATGTTGATTGCGTGACAAGATGCCTCACAAGACAATTCCAATGAATATTTCATTACGTTCTACGCTGCTGTTCTCTTTTCTTGGGTTGTTTCACCCGAATAGTGAAACCAATAGCATATAACTGTGACTGTAAAAGTAAAACTTGCAGAATTTATGAGATGAGGATATAATGATACAAAATGATACTTTCTGCCGCAATATTTGCAGAACTCTTTTACAAAAACGCTTTTGTCTTAAAGCCCCGGTCTAAATTTTCACTAAAACCTGAGGTTATCTTAAATCGATGTTAAACCTAAGAGTAACGTACAGAAGCATCGGGAAACTTTGTTGCAGTTTAGCACACTACGATAGTACCTTTTATCATATCAACCTAAAAGAAAGTTTACGTCTGTCGTGGTAATTACATCTTGAAAGGAAAATTACTGCGCTAAACTAGCTGAGTGTCTTATAGACATTTATATTACCCCAAGGAGTACAAGTGAAATGTCCTAAACACTAAATAGAACGCAGTAGTTTAAATATTACCTACTTTTGGCATGTTGGAATGATAACGCTGTTATTTTGGGGCATTGTAAGAATTTACCGTAGTCACCTTTAGAATTACCACAAACTATTAAAATGACAATGTTTACGTGACATTGATGTTCCTTTGTTGATTCCACTTAAGGTAAACCAAATTAAATATTCCGTCAAAGTCTCCCGAACAATTCACAAGTGCCGTCTTGGAAAATTCTGACGATCCTGTTCCAGCAAACACTTTCTTCATTTACAGCTTTCTTCTAAAGATGGCAGCTCTTGTGGGAAAACAAAGTTAAGGACGAAGGTGGCTAAGTTAGGTTTTCCAGCTACCTTTGAGTTACCATTTTGCATTCTTCTTCTTAACAATATATCTTGCCACAGCATTTTGCTAAACTTGCCCGAAAAACGGTATAGGTGTATGTATTAGAGTTTTTCATACCATAACCACAAGTTTCTGTATTATCTATATTACATGTATTCATTTTCTCTCCGACTCTCTATTCTCCATGCATTTTCCATTCTCAGCCTGAATTTGTTTTTGTTCTTTGTTTACTCAACTTCTCGAACGCTGCCTACATGGTAGCAGAAGCAGCAGCAGTTTCAGTGGGAAAGCGTAGAAACTGTGGTGCTACATTTTCTTTTCTGCCAACCATGTAAAAAGTAAATGTGAAAGTGTGTGAGAGGGAAAGAGAGAGAAACAAGCTTGTAGCTTGTCTTATCGTAGTGAACGCAAACAATTCACTCGTATCTCGTAAAAAGCGTACGCTTCATCGTAGCTGTTGTATTATGGTCTGGCGGAGTTATGCTGGTTTGTCATTACTAGTACAAAAACGTGAGTGTCTTATCGTGAGTTGTGTCAGTCCATATGTAGCGCTCCTCGAGTATAAACGCTGGCTTTGGGCTGGGACAAAAGCAATGATGAAAATGAAGTCGTTGTGGTGGCCCTTCTGCATCTTGAATGAGTACTTGTTTAGTAGTGTTTGGGTTAAGCTGCATGGTCTATTGCGGCAGTTAATTAATTACCCGGAAAATATAAGCAATTAAAAAATCCACCCTGGAAGTAATTTCAGACCGTGTTGTTTTCCTCGCTGTTTAGGAGAGTAGTGCATTGGTGTTGATATATTACGTGTTACGCGCGCGTGTATATTTTAGGGTTTTGGAAACTATTTTAAAGTTTCATGTCATGAGTCAATAATTACAAAAGATTTAACCTTTTTCTGTGACAATGGCAGTGCCTCGCTTTGTTCTATCAATTTGGCTCTTATCCTTCTCAACTCTCCCGATGATTGGTTCACGGTCATTGGGAAGTGGTATTAGTGTTGTGTCGTTAGATACGTCGGACGAAGGGGGACCATCAACACCTTCCGGCGGAGCTTTCACTGCTAGTGATGAGGAGATTGTGCTGTCAGGGGTGAGTAGTAATACCTCCTCTGTGGCAACAACCCCTTGCTCATTGGTGACCATGTCGCTGTTGGACGGAAGGGATGGCAAGCTAATGGCGTACGATGACAAAACACTTATTACCGTTACACATGACATTTTTGATGTGTCACAGGGGATTGTTCCAACCATTGTGTATGAAGGTTAGTATTCTTCAACTTTGATCTATACACACTATACAAGTGGTATGTTGGTCTTGTAATTTTGAAAGTTTCGCAAAAGTCCCGACAAAAGTCGGGACTGGGGAACAACATTGGTAAAATGTTGCAACATAAAACCACTCTAACAATGATAGAGAAGTGGAGCATACAAAAATGGAGCTTAAAAAATGAATCGGTTTTGCAGGAAAAATAGACGTTGACAGAAGTTATAGCGAAGGGTTAGAAAGGCCATGTCATTTGAAACTTATACTGTGTAACGTTTATAACAGACAGATAAGTGTTACACGTTATACAAGTACCAACTAGGATTCATTTTTCAAACTCCATTTTTTCAGCTAGTCTGTAAAAACATGAGAAAAAGCAAAATACACCAAGGTTGACTTTGAAATGATTGAAAATTAATTGTTGCGTTCATGAGAGTCTTATTTAACCTTAAGCTAAACATCAGTATTGTATCATCAGATCTTTCAAACGTTTATGTTACGTCTAGCCAGGAAAAATTTGCGTGACGGCTGAAAAAATTAAGTGTTGGACTGGTGTCCGGTTCTTGTTAAGGGTTGATTATGATTGCTACATACAATTTTTAAAAGGGTGTAAATACATACTATACTTCTTGAAGTCACACTTGGAATTGTACGTTATTTCAACTATTTCCTATAATCTCTATATTCAAGCAACCAAATATATTTTGTCATTTGACTGTAAACTGTGTAGAGACTATTAAAACATAACTGGATGTTGGCATTGTTTGGTGAACTGTGTACTACCTATTTGTAGACCTTCTAGATATATCAACATTGCATTGCTTTTATCCGCAGAAGGTCTATATCATTATTGTAAGCGTGTCTACATAAATGGAATAATGGTTGTAATACAGGATCAGACAAATACAAATAATTATGCATGATAATTAATTAAATATTGTGACTAGGCGTAAGCGAATTTTTTTTATATAGATTTTTGCTTGCTAGAGAACTCTCTTCAAGATATAGTAGTAGGTAGTCTTGCCCCTGGGTATAGGGAATGTAAAGTATAATAGGGCACATGGAATAGATTAGTGCCAACAGATAGAACCGGATTATCCGTAAATAATACGCCCCTAGTCAATGGCTTTCAATCGTTCATTAAGATCAATGGTGTAAATACATAAAACAACAGACAACGAACCCTGAACAAAATGAGAGAAGGTGAGCAACATGGTTGTACTGACATGTCAAGAACTAAAACGCAATCTAATTAACAAGTTTCTCAATATTTAGCTTTAACTCCAACTTTTTGTAATTTCGCGAATGTGTACTAATTTCCTTTTACCGCTCCCCTGAATCCACTCAGCAAAGAAAGCAGGCACACACAGCTTGAAACAGCCCACCAAAAGTTCTTTCATCTTGCGAAATGTTTTTGTGTTAAGAAGTGTGTACATTTTCTTGCTTTTCTTCCATTTATTTCACACAGACTGACTAACAAGTACATTCTAAAACACCCTAGCATTGCCTTTTGTTCGTACCCAAGCCGATATCAGGTGCACCAAAATAGGTGTACGTTCATCACACAAATAATACAGAGCGAAAACACGGTCAGTCTCTGGATAATGCCAAATATCCCTACAATTTTCTTGTGCCAGTCTTTCATCCTCCCCTAAAGTTCAAGGACATTAAAAATGTTCCGTGTGTGTATGTGCAGACTACTTCAATGTAGTATGTGTATGTCCACACTTGCAAAGGGGGAGAAGAGACAACGCGAATTGGAGAACAAGGTGCTCATTATGCGAAAAGAAAATTACGTCTTTCAGAGTGGGTATATGTCACATATGTTGCTCCCTGGTAATAAAAGGCTTTTGTTTCAGAAAAACGTAAGGCAGCGTTGTAATAACAGGAAGCCAGCATTGAATGTCGTAATTATTTTATCCGAGTCACATCATGGTTCTCGTAGCTAAACGAGCCTATCAATCCCACTACACTGCTGCCTGAAAGTGTTCATAAGGTGTACTGCATAAACCAATATGATGATAATGATTATACACACACACACACACACTTCTTAGTTTGGTTGTGCTGTACTTTTTTCGTTTGTCAAGAGGAAAAGCTCCACACCAGCTTTCTCATTTTACCCGTGCAACGAAGAGGGGAGGGGACTGGGATATGGTGGCTCGTTTTTCTTCCATAAAAAATTTACTCCAAACTTGAAATGACTTCACGGCAAGCTCCCTCCAACTTAAAAGCAATATACGTATATTGGCCTCGGTGAATTTAGCACACACAGCTTGTTACCTTTTTGTTTTGTAGGGAACCTTATTTTTATTTTGGCGTTGTCGGACGGGGTTCAGTTCTCTACAAAGGAAGAGTCTTTGTGAACAGCACACTTTTTGAGGAAAATGTTATATAGTAAAATGTAAAAAGTACAATGCTTAAGTATTCGAAGACGGTACGCAGGTACGTCTTTAAGTTACAAGGGGAAAGCAGATCAGAAAATTATTAGAGTTGGAGTACGGACGAAACAAGAAAAATAAGATCCTTCGAAACGCTCACTCCATTCTTGGATCTTTGTGTGGAGAGCGTAGGGAATTGGGAAAAGGAGCTGTGCTCTCGTCTTTGTGAATTCTTGAACACAACTGCACATCTCACTACAGGCAGCTCCGGCTTGTTTCACTGGCAGAAACTTCACAAGCTCGAATTTGTTTAAAACAGACTTGACGGAAATTTGAGAACTAATTGTTATTTAAAGTGATGCCATTCCTTAAAAATGACTGATTACCTGAAAATTTGTAGAGAATTTGACCAACGCTGGTGTGCCCTACGGAAAATACGTACCGTCTGATTTATACAGTTTGGGCTACGCCAGGAGTACATGTACAAGATGAAATTGCGAAATGACTTGAATATTTTACTGCATTTAGCAAATGAAACTTTTGATCGAGTCCCCGGGGTCGAAAATAACCTGACATAGTCTCATATTGGAAGAATCTCATATTGCATCTTTTGAGACCATCGTCGGGGTGAAGTGAGACAGTACAAAAATATACTGGTCTACTTGAGTCGTGTTGGCAAGCAAACTGTAATAAATGTCAAAAGTGGCTAGTGTCGAAGAATAAGAAAGAGAGCGAGCGAGAGAAAACAAAAAAATGTTTCTAAGATCGATTGGGAATGCACATGCGATGATCCAACTTTGTAAAAGTTTTACTGATTATCTCCTTTTCTTTTTCCGTACAGTGGCATTAGAAATTCCATCTGGCCACGAGTTCAGTCTTGAATTTTGGCTGAACGGTCTTACAGAAGAGAGGGTCAAACAAAAAAGACGACATCAACGAGATCGTCGGGATACGCTGTTGGAATTGTATCCGCAAAATTCCCTTCCTCCTGACTCTCACCCCGGATCTTCAAGTAGCAGCAGCAGTAGTAGCAGTAAAGGAAACGGTAGAGGGAATTCATTAAACGATCCCTTCGTTTTCTGTAGCAAGGGCTCACTGGCAGGAGTGAACCGAGAAGCAACGGCAAAACAATTAAAGTTTCATTGGTACGTCAATGGAAATAACCTCATCCCGCAGGCAGCTGTCAGTGGATTACCTTCCAATGTGATTTTCAGGTATGCTCCCTCTAACTCATCGTCATGCAAGTCTTCTTTATATATACTTTCTCCCATTTTAGTTTGGTTCGACTTTCACATGTATCCTGCAGAATCTATGAGAAAAGTATTTTTTAGTTTGAACCCCCTCCTCCGTTAATCGTGGGACCAAATAATAATGAGTTTACCAGGGGAAAAAAATAAAAATTCTCTACAAAACATTCTAAAAGTGGTAATTGGTGCAGACTAAAAGAAAAATCAGGGAAAACTCATCGAAAAGTCTTTTTTCCTCTATAATGTGAACATTGCTCACCAATTGTGAAGCCTTAACTGTATTAACTCTGTTTTCAACAATAGCGCTTTTAATTCAAGCTTAACTGAGAAAGGACTACCCCCTATAGGCATCCCTTCCCCATTTTCAAGTAGTATCCTGCATTATATTTTTTCTGTTGCTTTGAAGTCCGTATTCTTCTAGTGGCGTATAACTCTCTTCTCTCGCAATGCACTTGACTTACCCAAGAAAAAAAGAATTTTTTTATTTTTTCTCTCCTGCAGGCTTAAACGAGAGGGCACGAACATGCCAGGATTTCTTGCTTTTTTACGTTTAGAACGATAACAAATAAGCGTGTATACACACCTGCCAAAACATTTCTAATCCCATAACAGGATAGTTGAATGGACACAGACAGACGATTTGGTAGTTCAACTTTCCAAATCGATATATCGGACCAATATTGTACCGTCAAGTTTTTTTATCTACTACTCTGGGATTTACATTGCAAACAAGCCAACAAGCTTTTCTTTGAGCTGTAGCACACGCAGATACACATACCTGTTCTGTTCATAAAGGCTGCATTGTGGTGGCTTATTTTTCAGGTTTGGAGAAGGGCGATGAGTATGCATGTTTTTTTGTAAGTACACGTGAATGTTGTGCTTCCTTTTTAATACAATTCAAATTGTACATATATCGCTTTGGTGTCTATCGCTTTCTATCCCTAAATATATTTTGCAGTCGCTTACACCGTTAAGAGTATCACCATACGAGGGAAATTCCTCCGGCACGCTTTCCATTCGTCCAAGTATTCTTTTTGCGAGTCAATTGACACACAATGTGATTCATGTGAAAGTTGTGGAAAGTATATACGAAAAGGTTCTTATGTCAAAACAGAGTTATCGATCCTCTCATGTTTTCCTCACGTTTCCTCTTTGGAAGCCACACTACAACTACGACAAATATGTATACATATTAGTGCTCTCCTATCTGTCTAAATACTTTCTTTTCGTTTAGGAACAACATTTGCTACCCTCGACTAGTTAGTATAGCGGTCTTCTTGGAAATGTTCTGGTGTGTGTGCGTATGCTGATATATAGATATATACATATTTCTTCCGTATCGTCGTGTCCGCCTATACCATTAGAAAAATGTTAATATTTTTTACCTGAAAAGAATGTACGGTGTTTGTATTTCACTCACATACCATTAAAGCCATTGCTCTTCCTCACCTCCTCCTCCACTACTCCTTTTTCAAGAGGTAGGCTGGATCAGAAGTGCAGGAGAGGGAGAAAACCAAATTGATTCGGAGCTATATAAACGTATAATATTATTATCGTCCTACTGCCATTTCAAAAATGGGGAAGCAAAAAGGAAAACTTACGAGGAGCATTTTATGTATTATTTTTGGGGAATTCAAGCAGGTATTTTTTCTTGGGGAGACCGCACGGCCAGTAGTTAATAGTGAAAAGGTATATATTATGCGTGGTACGGTGCAGGCATGAAGAACTCCAATTTTTCACGGGGCTAGGAAGGACATGATAAAAAATAATGGGGTCTAAGCCATGATCATTATTCCGGGCAAAAAGCGGTATGCTTTTTATTCAAACGTTTCAATTTACTTTATTTGCTTTGCTTCCGCCGACACATACACACACATACACACAGTGTCCCTGGAAAGGGTACAAGATCCAGCAAGGAGGTTCGTAGCATATTCATCGATAGCGTGTTTTGGCGTTAACCTGTTTGGAGTATATGAGGCAAACCACGGTTACAAATATGTATGTCAACTTCTACTAGACGGGTAGATGCGTAAATAATAATGCAGTGTGATGTGAACAATAATGACACGTTAAAAGTTGGCCATCATAACGACATAACTGGCATTATAAATTATGAATTTGCTGGCTTAAATTCAAATTTCAAGGCAAGTGCCAATGAAATGGGATTCCGAAGAAGATAGAATCACATAAATACATATTATGTGTCTCTTTGTACATTCAACATACTTTGGTGCGTAACAAGTTTAACAACAAGTCTGGTGAAAATATCGTTGATAGTGAGCTTTAGCATATCATATCAGTTTTCCTCCGACACTCGATCGAATTTTAAATTGTTTCATCGTAAATTGGACGTGTGCCTTTGTGATATTATCATTTTTTGACCGCTTTACTGGTATAATAAGTAATGGGGGATTACATAATCATTGCTTTACCCTTATGGATGGAATCGCTAACCTAACTTTACAGAGCGTATCATTTTGAGCCGTAAAGTCTGCTTTAAACACGGAAAAATTTTAACATTATTTTAATGGTTATTAAAGGGTTTCATCATATGGCATTTATCACCGGCAGAAAACAAGTACTTGCGTTAATAAAGTTCTATTCTATTATATTCTATTCTATTCTACGAATGGGGATTTTAATAGAGATTTCACGTTATGCTTCGCTGTAAGTTTCAGGCGAAAGCTTTGATAAAATAAAGTGTACATTTCGTGTATCGACATAAATTAATTAACGGTTAATTGTGTGCATTCAGCAGTAACACACATTTATGTTGATACGCCAAGGAAAGTTCACTTTACCTATTTTCCCTGAGAAGTGCATATACATTACGGAATATTGCTTTTAACGATTTTTTTCCTTGTAATTTATTTCACCGGACTTTCTCGCTTGGCAAAGCTTCAAGACTCGGCAGTTGATATTTTACATAATATCATCATAATCTTGGCTTTTAATGAGTTTTTAGGAATATAATTAAGCAAGCTTGCATCATTAAAACTTTGCAGCCAGTCACTATATGAAGGGTAGGTGCAAATTTAAGGTTTCCCTACTACTGTTGCTATATAGTATTATTATACAATATTATTAACTGTGTATACCTGACTAACCTGGCAAATAATTAAGGTTTAGATGCACACTATTTTATATTGGCCAAGAAATAGAAAATTATATTTAAAAACAATTCAGGCTTTACAAGTGGCTTGCTCGTTGGGGCACCTTGATACGTTCTCTGTGACCAAAGGGCAAACGTTTTGACTTTTTAAGTGCATGCAGCTTACACTTACTCTGTTATTTTTTCAGATTACGCTTCAGGTCTGCAGTAGAAGCAACTACTTCCGTATTCGAGCAAAACTTAAGTGTTATCGTCCGATCAGGTATGCCACTGGAAATATTCAGAATGAGAACCTCCCTATTTCATCCTTACTCATTATTTGTTCCGTTTGATTAAACGTTCTGTCAACTGGAATGGACGTTGTTTCATGTATTGTTTATCTGAGGTATTCTTAAATGATTTTCCATTCCAGACTGCTACCTACATCTAAAAGTAGAAGACAAAACAAAACTGACATTAGACTCTCTATGGAATCCAAAAACGGACAACACTGGTCTTAACTGCACAGTATTTATTGTTCCTAAGAAAAACTTTGGTCTTGAGATAGTTCTCTCTAGTTTGAGTGTATACGGTATGCGCGATATTTGTAAGGGTCGCTATCTCCAGTTCACAAAATCTAGTCGAATCTCTTCTCCATCTTTAATCTCGTTTCCGCTGTATTCATCATTTGACTCGACAAGTGGTGGTGGTAGTAGCTCAAGTACTGTGTCAACCGGAAGAAATTCTAATCACGGTGATGGTGCCATCGGCGGTGGTAACACTTCAAAACAAAAGTACCTTGAAAGTAGCAATTTTTTGGAAAATGTCCAAACGCCACATTTCACATCCGATTTCCACAATAACAACAACAACAATGTCGAACAGGAACAAAATCAGCAGTATTCTCCGTTGGAGCGTAAATTTTGTGGAAAGTTGGAGGATTATTTGGAGGAGGAGAGGACACTCACCTTTCCCTCGTCTGAATCCCCCTTTTCATCCTTTTACCATTCACCGAGTCAGCAGCAGGAGGGTTTAGATAATGAAATTATAACTGATAGTGACAGAGTTTCAGGGAACAGTCCCACCCGAAAGGTATGGGGAGTATACCTAACACTGAGACTTCCGGTGGCAGTAAAAACTCGGGAGGTGTTCGCCTTCGACCTCACAGCTTTAAGCCCCTGTCAGCGGGTGACTCTTAATGGCTTGGACGGTCAGTTAAAATACTCAAAGCATTACGAAAACGATCAGTGCTCCGTTGTGATACACGTTCCTTACGGGAACATAATCTTGGCACAAATCGCAGTAAGTACAAGTAGTGATGTTATCCCCAACAAAGGAAGCAGTGATAGCAATAATAATAGTAAAAACAGGAACCACGGGGTCGTAATTGGTGACGGAGCCCCCAGCTTGGTAAATCACCAAGCAAGCAACGTGGGGGAAAGCGACTTTATGACCAGTGTTAGCAGCGTGGACGACATAGTACTGACCACGACAAATGAAGGGGAAATAAGAGAAAGTCGGTCTGAGACACCCGAAGATGTTTCATCTTCCGGAGTCCCAGGCAGTGAACCAAGTAATGAAAAAAGGGGAGCTGGAGATACAATCAATATTATTAGTAATGACAGTGTCCCAAGCTGGGGGCATAATACCAGCAGTGGCAGCAGCAGCAGCAGTGATGACATTACGAATTACACAACTGGGTACAGTAGTATTGCAGCTGCAGAGTACCAAGCGAGTAGGAAAAATGATGTAATGGAAACGTCATATCACGAGTCCCAGTTGGAAGTTTATGACAACGGGGATGAGATACTGGATAATTCCATCCCAATCCCAGCGTCAGCCTCCAGTTATGAATGTCCTGTAAATGCGAGGGAAATGGAAACGGAGAGCAATGACATTAACGGTGCAAACGAGGACGAGATAAAGAATGGTGCTGCAACTGACGGGGAGGAGAGTAGTGCTGGTAGTGGTGGTGGAGGCAATAATGGTAAAAGTCTGCAACAACAGAGACAACATAAGTATTTGCTCATTCAGGCGACGGATTTGGTTAGTGGCTCCGAATTTAATTGGTGCTTTGACGCGTCGAAACAAAACTCGGCTCATAAACGGGCGTGGAAATCCTCCGGAAATCGAGTGTCTATCAATTTTCGGATGTCTCACTTTGACACATTCATATTAACATATCAATCTGTGAAGATGGCCGAGTTGGTGGGGGACTGTGAACGGGGGTGGGTGAAGTTGGAGGGGGCTTGTGTCACGGTGATGGAACGAGCCCTGAAATGGACGGATGCGGAGGAATCTTGCCAAATGAAAGGGGGGCATCTTGCCACTATTAGAAATGACCAGAATGAACACAAGTTGGGGAAAATTATTGAGGAGAGGTAGGTTCACTCTTTCATTAATTTAAAGTATCTTTTTTTAAATATACCGTTTAAATCTGAGAGTATACACA
>JAHZNE010006409.1:0-11839 GCA_027744055.1 Callyntrura sp. NNG-2020
CTGTGAAAATTTCATGGAAATTGATATAGCCGTTAAAGAGTAGTCGTGGTGACAGACAGACAAACAGACAGACCAAGAAGGATATATATAGGATATACATATACATAACCTGATATATGAGAATGTCTTACTTGAATGATCAATAAATATGGGCTGAAATGCGGTTTCAGGTTGAAATCCTGATCCTCATTTGATACTCTAATTTAGAGGATCAAAATGCGGATCAAAGCTGTCCTCATTTTTAAGTCTTAATTCTTATATTCCTATATACCATGTTTTATCCTCATTTTGATACTCAAAATTTGATCCTCTAAATTTGATTCTCTAAATAAGAGGATCAAAATGAGGATCATGATTTCAACCTGAAACGACATTTCAGCCATAAATATGTGGTTGAAGCCATGGCTATAGTAACCGGTGGGACGAGGGGGACATGTCCCCCCCCTGAATTTTGAGATTTAACATTAAGGGATAGGAAGGGGGAGTGGCCATTATGTATTACAGGATAGGAATGTCCTCCCCTGTTACTTTAGCCTTTCAGCAACCCGGGGAAATAGTGAAAACATAAATTTGTTGTCTCTACAGAGAGACAAAATTGAGAAGTCCGTCCATTAGTTAAGTTGATTCCGACGTCGATACCACTGTCAGTGTTTATTGTAGAGGATTTTCTTTCCCCTTTTTGGGCTGGTGAGAGAGTGAGACATGAGAATAATTACGGTTCTGTTCTGGCTCATGGAAAAGGAAAGAAAACAAATCTTATTTAGAGAGAAAGGAAAGAAAAACATATCTCGTATTGCGCTTATTCTTGATTCCCAAGGATATCAGGATGAAGAAAGGGCAGAGTACAATGGTAAAACAGGACACAGTGATGCAAAAATTCTTACGTGGATGATGACGTGTTGCATTCCCTTTTTTTACGATTTATACGATTTACGGACTGCGAAAGTTTGCCAAAAATCGCCTGGTAGACTTTTGCAATGGCATTAACATTCACTGAGAGAACCCAAATTCCAATGTTAATGTTGGTGGAAAAATACGCGGTTTGGTTTGATCAGGAGTTTTCTCGCAGAGTGCTGTCTTCAGATATAAACTGCGTTTAATGATTGAAAAATCTTGAAAGGATTTGGGGATGAAATGATGGGCGATGACAATGAAATGGTCTAATTTTGATGATTGGGGAAAATGATAGAATGTGACCAATTTGAGATAATTTACTAATGATAATGAATGACAATGCTTCACTAAACTAACTTTGTTAAGAACTCTTATTTATACATGTTTCTATTATTTCTCTTAACTCTTGAAGAACTGTTTTGATTTTCCACCGGAAGGAAATGGAGTAGATGTGACTAACGAAGCTAAAGACCTGATGAGAAAGTTAATTTGCGGAGCAGAATTTCGACTTGGGCAGCAAGGCCTTAGCGATTTCAAGGCCCACGCTTGGTTTGCCGGAATTGACTGGGAAAATATTCGGGAAGGAATCGCTCCTTACATTCCGGAAGTGAGTAGTCCCACGGACACGTCTAATTTTGATGTTGATGATAACGACCTTCGTCAGTCGGATGCAGTGCCACCCACCACCAATGCAATATTTACAGGTCTCCATTTGCCCTTTGTGGGATTTACGTTCACGCAGAAAAGTAAGGTGTCAGATTTAGGCAATCTGAGTGGGATAGTGAGTGGAGGGGGTGTAGTTGGCGGGAGCGGAGTCACGATGACCAATAATAATAACAAACAAGCCAGTACAAATGGTATCCTTGTTCACCATGAGATGAATGTTACGTATGAAAATAAAATTGTGTCCTTAGAGAAGGAGAACGTAGAGCTTCAGAAGCGGCTTAACGAGGCCCTTATGAAACACAACGACTTAATGTTGATTGCCACAAATCAGTCGACGAACGCAAACAACGAACAGAGCAAACCGGAAGTTCGAAAGTTACAAGATGAGATTAACATTCTGACCAAGAAAAACTACGAGTTAGAAAATTTGTTAGCTCTAATGAAGGAGACCAAGGATCTGGTTGATGGTAATGCAACGGCTAACGGAGGCAGTAACGTGGACAGCAATCGACTACGTGAATTAGAGAAAATGTGTATGCAATTAAGACTGGAAAAAGATGAGTTGCAGAAAGAGTTGTTAGACTCCCAGGAAAAGGTTAAACTGCAAACGAAGGAAGTTTCAGACGCCTTGAAGCAACGAGAACTTGCCATGAGCGAGTACACGGAAATCAGTGACAAGTTGAGTGACCTACGCCAGCAAAAGCAAAAGTTGTCGCGACAGGTGCGGGATAAGGAAGAAGAGTTGGAAGTTGCAATGCAAAAAATTGACAGTTTAAGGCAGGACATCCGCAGGGCAGAAAAACTGAGGAGAGAGATGGAAACGAGAATAGATGAGGCTGAGGCAGAAGCCAGCAAAGAAAGAAGACTGAGAGAACGGAGTGAGGAATATTGTAAACAAATGGAAGAAGAAATGGAACGTTTCAAGCAGCGTCAGTTTAATGCCGACATGCATAGTCACCTCGTGGCGGCCAATGGAGACGACGTAAACAATGAATCGAGCACAACTGAAATATTGCGGTTGAAAGCGGACTTGGAAAGAATGGAACTAGAGTACAAAGAAAATCTTTTGCAAGCTCAGTCCCGCTACACAAACGAGTTGAGTTCGTTAAAAGATCAAATATTGGAAGCGGAAGTGGCACGGGATTCATTTCAAAAGGAGGCTAATCTACTCCGAGAGAAAGTAGACCATTTGCGGTTGGAAAATTTGACAGAGAGCGAGGAAACTTTAACAGAATTGAAAAGGATACACGATAGGGAAAAGGGGATATTACTGGAGGATAACAAGAGGTTAGTACAGGACCTGGAAAAGGTGTCTGACACGATTCAGCGATTGCAGAGTGAACGACGAGCACTGGAGGACGAGTATGAGGATCTGAGGATTAAAAAGGAGAGCATTGCGCACTGGGAGTCACAAATTGCCGAGTTGATTCAATGGGTTAGCGATGAGAAGGACGCGAGGAGCTATTTACAAGCACTGGCGAGCAAGATGAACGAGGAATTGGAGTTCTTGAAGCATGCCGGAATTCCGCCGTCATCAACCGTGGTTAGTATCTAGAATTATGAATGTCCCTTCTGCGTCGTAGTGATATTATTAATTAGTTGCGTAATAACTACTTATGTTTCACAGGAAAAGAACTGGCGGAATCGAAGGTCACAAAAATTGGATAAAATGGAACTTCTCAATCTTCAAAGCTCATTACAATCTGAGATTCAAGCCAAACAAGCAATTAGTGAGGAATTGACGAAGACTCGTGCAGATTTAGGAACAGCTCAAAAGTAACTTTAATTAGCTTGAGCTTTTAAATCTTAGCATTTGTCTGATTTCTGTTAACTAAATGCATATACTATGCTCTTCCTTTTTAGGGAAATTCGTGAATATCGACAGCGGCTTGAAATGTTGAGTCGTGAAACGATGCGCAAAGAAGCTCAGATCAAAGATTTACAGCAGCGTTTGGAGTCATCAGATAGTTGTAAGTGTATTTAGTTTTATTTAGACACAAGAATTTCCGATATTGTTTCAGATGAAGAAATACAGTATTGTACAATATGAACAATATTCCGAAATATAAGTGAAAACACGCAGTTTCATATAGGGTATCCTTTTTGCGCGATATAATTCCATGTGTACTCCCAACTATTCTCATTTTCTCAAACATTCAATTCAACATATTTTATCAATTTTATCTATCAACGAATTTTTATTATTTCGCATTTTTCATTCAAAGTGATCTTGATTTATCCCCCGCTATATCTTATAAAACATTTTATTTTTACGTTTCCACTGTTTACAATTATGTACAAGCAAGCAGATTTAAACCAATGTGCTGCCCAAGTGCCCACGTCATATATTCATTGTGCGATATTAATGGCCACAATTACGTCACAAGACGGAAATATGCAGAGGTTGAGACATGCTAGAAGAGTTGATACCAACATTTCACCTTTCCTCAAACTTCAACGTTTAGTGACATAAAAAAGCAATGTTGTTACCTTAGAATCTAGCTGGTTGTTAACAGCGGGGTGGTTAACCTCCTTTGACGACGAAAATACTTCACACACTTTATAGGGTGTGATTGCATTAGCATGTGGCAATTGGTCCTTTTTTTAGCCGAAAAGATAAATTTAAATGGAGAGTGGAGAATTAATTTCAACGTTAATTTCATTTGAATACAATTAGCATGTTGTCATTGTTGTATCTATCGGGCACAAGCTTGCTGATTTCTTACTGCAGAATCTAGCTAGATTCTAAGGTGACGTTGGTCTGTCGGTCTAACTCGTACAACGACAAACATTTTCAGTTGCCAATTTTATATTTTAATGAGGATTCCTTGCTAAAGCTAACGTTAGAATACATAGCAAGCACTTGCTGTGTGTGTTTAAATGAGGAATGATTGGGACCAATCTCTAACGTGGATTATTTTCTTAAAAACTCCCAAGCTCATTGGTTTCAGCACCTCGACGACATGTACCTTGCTTGCACATAGTGAAAACGTTTAGCTCTGTCTGTCTGTTCCATTGTACTTTCACCGTTTGTAACCATAGTTTTTGGTTAATGGTCATCTCTATCAATTCTGTAGACAGTTGCATTATTTTAAAGTAGTTGTAATCATAATTATTGTTAATGTGACTTCATGCGTATTTTTAATGTTTTTAGTCCCGTAGAAGTAGAAGACCCGACCCCCTAGCTCTCTCGAACTGTTCACAATTCATTTTTCTCTCTGACTTGTCCTCTCGAACTCTCTATATTTCTTAAATACTTTCATACTTGTGTAATTAAATATGATTATTTTATTTTATTTATTGTTAAACAGTTTCTAATAGAACTTGGTCTGATTTTGCAGACAGAATGCCCTTTTTTATTGGTGTCGCAAGCTGCGTGTGGGGTCTTTTCTTACTGCTCATGAAAAACTATCTGTGATCATTTACTTCTTTAAACACGTCGACAGAAACCATATTGTAGATTATTTATTTTCTCTATCATATATCTATGTAGAAATACAGCGTTTACACTAAACAACGGACACTGTGCTCAATCTATACAAAATGAAATATATTTAGATTTAAAAGAATCGATCGTGTATTTAACTGTCTACTACCAGGACGATGGGTTCTGTATTACCCGGAAAAGAAATAATCTCTTTTATTTTGCTCTGATCACTTTGGCTTCAAACCTACCGCCTCATTTTCTATTATTGTGTGCCCAATTTTTTTTTGTTTTTCTTCTTCTTAATTTCCAGTTGTCATTTTCATCATTTTTATGTTATTTCAATGTTTCACAGTTGACAGTTTAAAAACAAGTAGACAAAAATCAGTTTAAAAGTATATGTTATCTTCTTACTTCTGAGACTGCATTGTTGTTCCTGTTCTACTGCTACTGCTACAAAACTCTTCCCAGTCTTCCCACATTCTTGACTACTCTTTGTTCTCTTGTTATAACTGCGTTCTTCTTCTCCTTCTTGTCACTTCACTACTTTCACCACGAAAAATATATACAGACACATATATACGACACACTAAAAGCACAACTTTTTCTCCAATCTTATCAGCAATAAAAATGATAATATCTCTCTCTCGCCGTGCGTGCCTAAAAATATCTGTTACTACTTGCTCCTTCCGTCACGTTTACACACTCTTGTGATATTTCTAATGATAATATGGTATGAAGCACATTACAATTTCCTTTTATAATTATTTTTATTGTTTGTTATTATTCAAGCATTTTATATTTTACGTAATTTATGTTTGATTTCCCTTTGTTCAATTCTACTTCGTACTTGTTTTGGGTGCTACTCGTATAGTAACAACTGCTGCAATGCAATGCAGAAACTGGCTTTCATTTCACTGCCTTTCAGCATATATCCTTGTGATTAGTTATCTAGTAGCATGAATATGAATTAAATACAAAACTTATCTAGTGCAACTGCCATTTTCACCCGCTGCAGTTGACTGTTTACTAATTATCATCTTGAAGTGCTTGTAATCAACTCTGACCTACAGCTACAACCACAGCGACCTTACACACAAGATTTTTACTGAAATGTGCACAAGCTCAATTACTGACTGTATGGGAAAGATTTCAAAACTATTCCGCTAACTGGGTTTGAAGCGTATTTACTATTTCCGTGTTGTTTTAAGTCCTGTTGCTGTTATCAATTCCTCTGTATTGTCCAGATGTTATTTCTCTAAACTTTTTCAGAAAATATGTTTTACTGACTTCAAACCAAATGCAACAATCAGACCAACGGAAGCTCGAGCTAATTAATACGTTATTATTAATCAGTGGTGTAACATGACTCAGTCCTAGTAAAAACAATTTTCTAGATGTATTTCACCTTTTATTGAAGTATGTTTAATGCTACAATACTTATAACATCTTACCTTTGTTAAATAATACGTCGTATGTATGCTAATCCCCACTAAATGTAAAAGAGATTGCGTTTTTTAATTGTTTAGATGAATTGACGTGAGAGAATATAAGGCAGACGTGTATTCATGAAAGAATATTTTGCTTCGTTGTTTTACAGTTCTCGAGCGACCCCCGTCACAAATGTCTTTTCTCGAGCAGTTTCTTAAAGAATCGTCATTCCGTGGTTCCCTTGAGAGTGAAGAAGGCGACGTGGAAGATAATAGTAGCAAATCCAACCTTTCAGAATTAAGCACTGTAAGAACTGTAAGCGACAAATAATCTCTGCTACTATCGCTAGGATAGAGTTTGCACATTCTATCTTAAATCATTTTGTGTTGTATAAAAACGATGGTTTATACTGTTTTCTGTAGGATCATTTGTCTCCTCCCGGTGGCCCCAATGTCGGACTTCAATTAATGCAACCGATGAGTACTAATTCTCTGAGCAATAAAACTAAGAGTCATCATCAGTTTTTGGTGCGGACTTTCTCTTCTCCTTTGAAATGTTCCCATTGTACTTCACTCATGATCGGATTGACTCGTCAAGGTGTTGTCTGTGAAGTTTGCGGGTTTGCATGCCATGTCGGGTGCCGAGACAAGGTGCCACCTATTTGTCCAGTTCCACCGGAGCAAAGTAGGTTTCTCACATTTCCTTATTTTGTCAATATGCAATATAGTTATTCAATTGTTATTAATACTGTCACGTGTCACGTGTCTTCTATCAGCGTATGAAATTTGTTTATTAAATAGGAATTTCATCCTACACAATTTTCTAGATTTTAATCCAAGTCTTTTTTTTAAGAAATTGGAAGGATCGGAGAAGGAAAAAAGATTCATGAGATTGAATATATTGCGGAAGAGCATTTACTCGTTGTAATTTCGGGAAAGCAGCGTCACGTGCGTTTAATTCCAGTTCGCGCGCTGGACGGGGATGATGTAGAATGGATAAAAGTGGCAGAGACGAAAGGCTGTATAACGCTGACTACTGGGGTGATGCGCCCTGGTCCACCCTCAGTGTACTGCTTGTGTGTAGCTGTGAAGCGTCAAAACACGAGTCAAGTGATCATTTACGAAGTGACAAGGACCAAGTCCCGCCATAAGCGACTACGTGAAGTACTGCTTCCTGCGCAGGCCCAGTGCCTGGATATTTTCAGTGACAGTCGGCTGTGTATAGGTTACCAATCTGGATTCACCATTTATTCTCTCATGGGTGACCAGCATCCTCAATCCTTGGTGCATCCAGATAACCAAATGTTGGGCTTCCTTGCGTACAACCCAGTGGATGCTATGTGTGCCATTGAGTTACCCCAAAACGAATTCCTCCTTGTCTTTAATACGCTCGGCGTTTTTGTGGATCTCCAAGGGAGGAAAAGCAGGGACAAGGAGATTATGTACCCGGCCATTCCTATCGCAGTGGCATGTTCTGATGGAAACCTGCTCGTGTACAGCGACACTCACGTAGATGTGTTTGACTGTACATCTGGGGAGTGGCTGCAGACCGTCAATTTGAAAAAGAGTAGGCCTCTTAGTAGGAACGGAGCTTTGAGTATTGCCTTCGTAATGGACTATCCACACGTTGTCTACCTGTCGAATGTCATCAGAGGTAACACTGAACTGGCTTACAAACAACCATTTTAATTTATTTGAATATATATAGTGTGCTTTTGTATACCAAATATATTTTTACCATTTATGCAATCCTTATGTAGCTGATATGGTGCGAATTCCGGATTCGGATCTCCAGTTTTCCAGACAAAGACCACGAAGGAAATTTTCTGTCAGGGAAAATGCTCGTGCAGCAAGAACGTAAGTGCTTTATTGCAGTTTTTAAGGTTTCAAAGAAAGTGTAAAAGATATTAATGCCTACTTGTATGGTCGAATTAAATTATCGTCACATAATTATTACAGTAAACATGTACAAATGTATGATGCACATTTACACATAAGTTTATCACACGTTAAAAGATCATGACAAAAATAGTTACTGATTTATTATGCATTTTACATGTTATGTATAAATTTGTACTTGAATGGGGCTCCTAATAGGAAATTGAAGCTGCTACTGGAAAATCAGCAAATCATTAGGTTAGTTAATTTGGAAGGAGTCATCTAATGCCTAACTTTTGTTTAAGAAAATACCTATATATGTACCCCTTGTTGTGTAGTAGAACTTTTTACGTTTGTTTTTAGTAGCCCAGTACTAGTACTTATGGGGAATTCACTGTTTTAAAATTATTCCTAATCTCTACCAAGTACGTAGTTTCTTGGAATAAAATATTTGCATCTCTTCAGAAATAGCCAGAGGGTGTGGTTATATGCATGAATGAAATGATGGTAAAGTAAAATGTTTTTGCAGGATGGCTAAAGTACCTGATGATTTTTATATATGAAATGATTTTGCATATAGATTTGCGTAATCTGTAAGACTTTTTCTTTATTCGTAGGGAACAGTGTTGGCGTTTTGCTAATGTTGCTAAGTTTTTTTTTGGTTTTTAATGTTAACATAATTGTTTGTAATGTTCACTCCCCTGTGAAATCAGTCCTTTAAACCAATATTTGTGTTGCTGCCTAGTTTGTCGTATTCGTTTAATAAATAACATATTGAAAAATAATAATAACGTACGTACTGTGTACTAAAACGTGAAGACTAATTTATAATATATTCTTGTTAAAATCGGTAGTAGTAGATTATATGTTAATCCGTTTTACGGTTTAACATGGCTTTTGTAGCATATCAAATTAACTGACCGTAAGTACTGTAAGTCGATTTAGTGTGTGGTGATACGATGAAACTAGTGTCTAATCCTTACGCATACTCTCAATGCAGGAACACGGACAGGAGATCTCGAATGATATCCGCTCCATCCAACTTTAATCACATTAGTCACATGGGCCCCGGTGATGGAATTCAGATTCAGAGATTAATGGACCTACCAACTACCTTGGAAACAGCAGATAATCCTCCTTCAAATATTCAGCAACAGCAGCAGCAGCAAGGAATGCAACGAGTTCGAAGTATGCTTCAAAATTCCGCAAGTCGCTTTTCACCTTCTCAGCGACCGTATCCTGAACCACCCCGACGTTCTCTTAGCCATCAAGGCGCAATGCCCGGGGTTGTTGGAGGAGGACCCGGTCATTACAATGGGGTCAGCCCACCACCAGGATTACCTCCACGGAGACCTATGGTTCCTCCGCCTATGCGTCCAGTCACACAACCAAAGTCACCTACGGATCATCATCATCCTGACGTAATCCCTATTTTGATGTAGAAACATTTTGCCACAAATACAATCAATTACTTACACCGTGTATTTTTTTAGGATGGAGGTCATGATGGCAGCCCACGACATTCGCTGACATCAAACAACAGCTCGAATCTAAGCAGCCCCCCAAGTCCACGTGGGGATCAAGGTTCTTCCAGTTATGAAAGTCAAGCAGAGAATGTCATAGAATAGTAATAGCATTGTTTATTTTCACTTCGAATTATCGTAGTTACTTGAAATACAATTCTGTGCCCGCAAAATAATAAAACTATAGTTCTTAAATAGACATGATTCAATATCAATATAGTGGTTAAAATTTGCTATTAATATTCACTATGACAAGAATCAAAAGCAAATTAAGAAAAGCAATTAAGATAGTATGTTTGATTATTCCGAGGATCATGCAAGCAAATATTCTATAGTGATGAAGCGAACTGTAACAGGATAGTCCGTAATTTTTTAAATAAAAAAAGTCTGGGACGGAGAGAAAGCAGTCCTTCACGAAATCGCTCTCAGTTCCTCATCCGATTATCATAAAACGGCCTCAGACTTTATGACGCTATTTTAGGTAAATTGCTGACTAAAGTGATCGTGAATTGAAGGGATTGTAATGCATACATTGCTTAACCAACAGTAAAATATATTAATTATAAGTAACTATATTACTATATATATATTAATAAGTAACTGAACAGTTAAATCGCTCCCTAACTAAACAAACGAGAGCATCAATTTGTAAAGAGCCAGGAATTGCTAAGAAGCTAGTGTCTTTTTTAGTCGAAAAATATAAAGATATTCCTCGGGAAATTATTGAATATTTTTGTTTTTGCCGTATCCACATTCGTGTGAAGTTTTTGAATATAAACGACTTAATAATGATAGATACTGGCAGCAATTGTAAAGAAGTCAAGCCATCGAGGAAGATGATGAACAGGAGGTAAATGTTGAACTTTCTGAGAGCAGTGAAAAACTGATTTTGGAATTTCAAAATGCATTTGGTATTTAATGTTTGTTTATCTAGAGGTCGGTCTAAGTTCGTTAAGTAAAGTTATCTGATTTATATACCACGTACGAATGCCGTCTTTTATTTCCTCAAACAAGATAAATTGCACTTAATAGATATGTAATTTTAGAACATGGTTTGCACTAAACATTACAATTGCCAACAGGTTTACAATGACAGAGATTTTAATTAGTTCCATGCGAAAAGATCGGATATTTTAGGAACCAGTTGTGCTAAATATGCTTTCGTTTGATGTGTTTTTGTTTAGAATTGTGTGATAATTGATTTCGTAAAACTATTTTACTGAACATGAAACCTTTAATTCATTATCACTTTGTAATCAGCATTTTACATAAAATAGCGTCATAAAGTCTGTGGCCGTTTCATGATAATCGGATGAGGAGCTGTGTATGATTTCGTGAAGGACTGCTTCCCCTCCGTCCCAGACTTTCTTATTTAAAAAATTACGGACTATCCTGTTAGTTTGCTTCATCACTAGAATATTTGCTTGTATGATCCTCGGATTATTCATAATTATGGATTATATCACGTCAGATTGTCAGGTCACACTAATGTAGTGTAGCGTTAGATTCAACAACCGTATTTCATTTAGTTCAAGAATTATTATTATATAATTATGCTATACACTATATTATTATTAATAATACTTTTTGTATTTAATAATTCAATTTTATAAGCACCAACATAAAACATGTATATTGTTTATTCTACAGCATAATATACTAACGTGTTACCGTACGTATATGAGTTGAATAGTAAACAGCAAACTTACATGGATACTCTAACAAAAACTCCATTTGGATAGTCCCTAAATCAGTACGCCAGTCGTTAATGTCAATGATGTACGTACGTATACACAGTAGAAGTAGTGAAAAATCAACTCAAACAGACTACGCAAACGTCTACGAAATTCTTGCGTAACCTAAATATGTAAAAAAAAGAATAAGAAATACAAGTACCCATTTTTTAAATCCGGCTGCACGCTTAAGGCTGCGTTTCATGGTTGCATGGTTTCAACGAAGAAAAAATGCAACCCCCAAAAGTTTAGGGGTTGATTATATATTTCAAATACGAATTTCGAAACAAG
>JAHZNE010006410.1:0-24899 GCA_027744055.1 Callyntrura sp. NNG-2020
ATTTGTTTAAGATAGTTTATTTGTCGTGCCGGTCTATATGGATTTTTGGATCATATTTCATAACATCAAAATATTTACTTAGTTTTTAAATAGGTATATTATGGAAAATATGAAAAGAGGATGAATGATGAATAAAAGCATGTACATGTATGACGTAACGTATTGATATTTTTTATTTCAATGTAAAGTGTATTTATATGTATGTATGTAAATATTTTCTTGCATTCTGGTAAATTCCCATTAGTGGAAATTTTTTAATACGTACTGTTAGTTGTTAATATTTCATTCATTCATCACAGAAATGCCGCAAGTTTTTAACACTAGTAGACATTGAGGAACATTAAAATGAATTTATCCTTGTCAATTTCCATAAGAAAGATTGGGACTGTTTAAATATTTACAAGATGTCCGAATTAGTGGTATAATTTTTAGGCTGCCCTGCCCCGTCAAGAATGGCGTTATATAATTGCTTGCACTTGCTCGTTCTCTTGTTTTATATTTCCTAGCAATCCTATCCATTCATTAATATATATTGCTAACTATGGTGACCTTGACCACAAGCATTCGAATCCAATACGTCCAATCTTAAAGATATTGAGACAACTTCAACCAATAGTAAAAATCAAAACTAAGAGTCAGCTGAAACTAATTAGATTTAGATGTTTAATTATATAAACTTATCACTAAAGGAACACTACAAAAATTCACCCTAACAGTTATTGTTGTATATATCAATAATACAAGAATGTATTTCGTAGATGGAGTTTTTATTGATGCTCAACCTTACCCGTTACTTGAAGCGAGTTTTGGCACCAAAGTCCTGTTCTAACTTTATTGACACATAAAAGTGGTATTTTACACATCTATGGAATTGAGAATGACAACACAAATCACTTAAGTTTAATTAAAATCACATGGATTTAGACATGTACATTGTAAAACCCTTAACCAGGTATACAAAAACTTTATTATTAAATTCTACAGGGACTTTTTAATTTCTTAATGATCACGGTCATATCGTTACAAATGTTTTCACAACCTCAGACAGAAATAGTGCTACGTTTCTACTTGAACAACGCAATAACATAAGTGAAACCAGCTTATGCTTTTATTGAAAAAAATATTATTTTTTAAAACTTTCTCGTCTTTCTAGACGATTTGAGTTTTATTCAGCGCATATGTGTTCCTTCTAATTATTTATACATATTTAGGTTCTTGCTATAGGTGAAGTTAGCTGTAGAATGTGCAATGAGTAAAACTGCCACGATGCACCATAACTCCACCATTGCTTTCGCCATTATATTAGGAAAAGCTTCATAGCTCATGCTGTCAAACATCATAAAATTACACTTCCCATTCAGTTGTTGGGTATTGGTATTTAGAATAATTGTTACTTAACCTCTACTTATTCTACAAGTAGCAAACTGTTCCTCCGATACAGAAGAAAGCACACCATTTTTATTTTTCTCACGTGGTAAATCGTCCCAAACTAACTACGTAACTACGTAACCTCTGCAATTTGCTTAAAAACAAAATTTTAATCATAGATGCTAAAAACCACCGAGGTATCAATAAAATCTTTTCTGTTGTAATACGGACATGAGCCAAAATTAATAATAGTCGTAATAACAAAAGTTGAGTTTTTCTGGCTGCTAAATACAATACAGTAATTCAATGCGACATTTGGACATTGCACACTGCATTTGTTGGTCTACATCCACAAAAATTCGCAAACAGAAAAAACGACAGCGTTCGTGCGTTCTAAGTATTTTTCATTACTTAGTAAGTATTTTAGCAATAGGAACGATAGCCTATCATTTATAGGCACCGCGTTTGCGTTACATGATTTAATATTCTATGCGAAGCCACAACGAAACTTCGTTTACATGATACAACTAAATTCTATTTACAGCTTTTTATGCATTTTATAGTGGTTTGGCGAGTGTATGATGCATTTCTACGAAAAGTTGAGTAAGCCCTCGCACAAAAACACGGTAAACAAGTGGAGTGATGTGCTCATGAATGATGAGACATCACATTGAAGTTTCAGCATTACTACCGCACCAGCCAAGTTATCATCTTGCCATGCGTATGCGTATACTCATAGTAATCACAATCAGTTATCTCCACATACTTTACCACGCAGAGCGTTTAAGAATGAATGCAGTTGATCGTGAGACTTCGTGAAGTGCTAACGTCCAAGTTTCATGTACTTTCTACACAGTAATAGCTATATACTTTGTTCATGACAATACTTGGTCACCCTTGCGTTTGATTTGAGACATAAAGTTACAAATTTCAGTTGTTGACAGGCGTTTACCTTGTGAAATTACCGTTGAGGACAAGCCAAGTTGAGCTACTCACTATGTGATGGTGATAAATTGGTAAATTGTGCGTTCCAATCATTGATAAACATTTTCTACTTACACGCAACCTGAACTAACGTGAACCTTGGAAATAGAGACATTGAATTTTGGCAGTGTTAAAAGAATACATTGACTTTCTAAAATTAAAGTGTCGCTGAAAAAGCAGGATTTATTGTTACTCATTTTTCACACATAAGGTACACATCGTTCACTTTATTAGAGATTTTACCTGATGAATTTGTACAACACATGCCATGAATCCTTCTAATTGTCTAATAGACCATGATTAATTGTTCAAATTAATGTTTTGCAGATAATAATGACACTACGATTTGGTTCGATTATAATTCACAAGCCCGGCCCAAACTCAGAAGCCGACAGCAGCAATGGTAGTAGTGATGATGCAGAAGTTGCGGAAATAGCAGAAACAGCAACTTTGAATTACAGCAACAAAAAGAACGTCACTGTCCGCAGATCAGAGCGTCAAAAGCGTCTAGTCAACAAGAACAGGACTACACAAAGTCGCCGCTCCAGTACAAGTTCAACCAGTACCGGTACTCCCGAGGTTTCCATTTTGCGAGCTATGAGTTCTGATAGCTCTCCACCATTTGTTCGTTCCCACTATGCAGAGGAGAGACTACAAGGCAGAGAGGTTTTCGTTAAGCGCGTCTCTCGCAGAACTAGCGCTAATTCTGCGGAAGAAATTTCCAGTGATAGTGAACATTTGGGGTTTAGAGTATTAACCTCCGGGTCAAGGACAACCGATAAAAAGTTTAATGTAAGGCGTACCCCAGCAACCCCAGACGTGGTATCAAGTTTAACCACTCCGTTCGTTCCTATTTTTGATGATGATTCCGCTATTAATGGACTTTCTAAATTGCTCAAGAATCTCAATTTTACAGAGAGATTGCGCCAGCAGAAAGCTGAGCAAGAGCGGTTAAACGTTTACAAACTACCGCAACATTTAAAAGAGCAATTAAAACACATGTATGTGTACTAAAATTGCAGCAAACCTGTGATATAGCTTATGTGCATATTTAATTTTGTCATTTACTGCTACATATTCCGACGTATTATTTTATATATGTTGTGGACAATAAAAACTATTTATATATACAGATAAACTTGCCTAACATATATAACTTGTTATTTCATGAAAGCAAACATACTGTGTATCATATATAAAATATATTTCACATAAATATCTTTAGTAAACCAAATGCATGGCCTTGGTCTTGATTATTCAGTAGATGCTATCGAAATTTAATGGGAACATTAAGAAATGATGCAGCCGTATAGCACCTACTTTTGACCTTAGCGAAAACTTCCCATGCAGAAAAAATGCATTGGTGGTGGAGAGGAAAAAGCATATTACTTGTAAATGCTGTAGTTTCTTCTCATCTCATCTTGATTTATATCTCGATTTTCATTTCCTCATTACTTTTCCCATAAATTTACTGCTTAAGCCTCGGGAGGGGGGAATGCGTAAGTAGGACTTAGTAAAAGTTTGGCTAAATAAAATATGAATATTTCAAATGTTTCTGATATACTCAACTTCACAAAAATACAGGCTGATAATTTGACATTTTTAATAGTTTACCTGTAGGCATTTAAGTGACAGTGACTTAAGATATTTAAATTTTTGACCAACTTGTGAACTTGTCGGGCCATTTAGGAAAAATTTAAATTATCGAAACGTAAACCTTACGTGTTATTTTCCTAGACACTACCATCTTTGTACTAGTTAGGACACAAACTTTTGTCGACGGTGACACAACCATTTCCTATAGGGTATAGGGTTGGGTTTAAAATTAAAACTTTAAATCGTAAAGCGGGAGAACCAAACTATAACAAAATAGCAGTTTTTTCCACTGTCTCCTTAAGCGCCGGATTGGCCGGATACGTATTTTGTTTTTAAAGAAAATTGTTGAAGCTGGCGAGAGGTATGTGAGACGATATTCCAATATTGAGTATATGACTGACTGTCGGCTGGGCTGGCTGTGGAGCGGCGTTAGCCATGAGTATTTATGACATAAAATTTATCTGAGACGCCTTGTCTTTGAAACACCCTGTTCAACACAGTAACTTCCAACTCCAACACACATCTGAAAATGCACGTAAACTGTACGTGCTGTGCAGAGGTCAAAGTTACCATGAACACAAGTGAACAACTAAGATGGTTGCCACGGATAATGAATTTTGGAACTGCCTAAAAAGGTGAAGCATTAAATCGTTGCTTGTTGGTTATTTTTTGCATTTTTGAATTCACCGGTATTTGATAAAAATATAAAGCGTTTTATTACTTCAAAATACTAATGTTACGTACCCCACAAACTTGTACGTATATCTATAGATAAATAATTAAAAATCAGTTTCGCTGAAAGTTGATCAAGGGCATCATAAAAACGTTACGCGTTGCCTTATTTTATTGTTGCATGGAAAACTCCTGTGTTCCGATGGACTATTACATATTTTATCGTTCTATTGACACTTGGGTTATCAAATCATCTTTGATGAAAGTAAGTCCGAAAGAAAATACGAATTAAAAAGTGTCAAAGATACATTACACGTATAAAGATTAAGATACGGCTAGATGAAATGACTATTGAAATGCAAAAGTGTACAAATTGTTATTTAGTCTTTGGTAAAGAAATTTAGTTTTTCTTTTTCTTCGCTTGTTGACCATGGCCTAAACTTTCTTGATGTGCATTCATTAAATCTTGTTGAACGTCTTGCGGTGCAGGAACGTATCTGGAATATTCCATTGCGAATTCTCCTTTTCCTTGCGTTAGAGATCGTAGCTCTGATGAATAACCAAACATGTTATTTAAAGGCACTTCCGCTCCTACAACAAACCATCCATCGTTATCATCAGTTCCAGTTATAATTCCTTTTCTTCTGTTTAGCAGACCCATGACGGAACCCTGAAACTCCGACGGTGCAGTAACTTCGACAGACATGATAGGTTCTAGAACTTGCCACGCCCCGTCTTCATAAGCTAGAATATTTTTAATGTTTTAGTCATTCATACTAAAAGTATGTGCTAGTGTTACACCTTTAGTTATTAATAGTTTTCTTACTTTGCCTCATTGCACCTTGAGCAGCCAGAATAAACGAAATTTCATTAGAGTCCACCATATGGGAATCACCATCCATCAGGCGAAATTTGACTCCTGCAATTTTATGTCCAGTATTCCACCCTTTTTCACATGCTAGTCGAAATCCTTTTTCGATGTGAGGTACGAACTGTTTTGGGATATTAGTTCCAACAGTTTCGTCAGAAAATAGAACTCGTGTATTTTCCTGAGCGGTCAAAGGCTGCAGAAAAATTACAAATTAATATACCTTTAGGATGAAAGAGATAAATGCATAGGTGCAACTGCGTTAATAAAAATACCTCCAGTACACCAATTACACGACCATACTGACCCGATCCGCCACTCTGTTTTTTGTGAAGGAAATCAAATTCACAAGGAGAAACAATTGACTCGCGGAAAGAAACTTTTGGTTTGCCCATAATTACTTCGCAATTGTATTCACGTTCCATTCTCTTAAACCATTTATAAAAAAACAAAATTATTTACTGCGAGTCAAAGTTTTCATTGTAAAATGGTATGCTTTTTATGTAAAATAAAACTTAAGGATACCTTATAACTTTAATCTGATAAGCATTTCATTATACCTTGAACCTTGATGATTTATAAAACTTACCTTTTTTGTCGTACGAGTATTGAATATTGTTTCTCCTTTTTTCAGCATTCCTTGATAAACACGAACATACGTTAACTGTCCAAATTTGCCTGCTTCTAACTTAAATGCAAGTCCGCAAAATGGATGCTTATTTGATCTCTCTGGATTCAACTGAATTTTTTGCTTTTCCTCTCTAGAAACAGATTAATTTATTTAATTTATTTGTATTTCCCCGACCACTGAAGTGCAATAAATTGTTCCAAATTTGTAACTTACACTATATCTTTTTTTTCATCTATGAAAGCGTAGTTATTTATTTCCGATGGATTTGGAAGAAAGTCTAATGCGGCATCAAGTAACGTCTGGACACCCTTATTTTTTAAGGCAGAGCCCAACAATACTGGTGTAAATTCTCGCTTTAGTGTGGCTCTACGGATTGCATCTAAAACAGAATGAAAGCATGCATGCAAGTACAGAATAAATATATAGAATGACTAATGACTACACATGCATAATCTGATAAGCATTATGTTCTGTATACTTTTCAGTTCTGCAACTGTGGGTTTCCGTTCTTCCAAAAAAATTTCTCCAAGTTCTTCATCAACATTAGAAACAGCTTCAACAAGACGCTGGTGGTATTCCTCTGTCTGTTTCGCTAAATCTTCAGGTACATCATCATACCTAATGGTCTCACTGTTAAAATGTTAAGAGTGTGAGAGTAATGTTGGCATAAAGTTATGCATTATGCCAAATATACCAAAATAAAGAAAACAACTTTACCCCAAGTTTCCTTCAAAATATATAGCTTTCTTTTCCACAACGTCAATAATACCAGAGAAGTCCGATTCTAAACCAATAGGTAGGTGCAACATGGCCGCATTATGTCCAAGCTTTGATTTTAACTGTCCTACAACTCTAAATGGATTTGCCGATAATCGATCAAGCTTATTTATAAAGGCAACGCATGGTACCCCGTACCGCTTCATCTGCCTATTAACCGTCATTGTTTGACTTTGTACACCTCCAACGGAGCATAGGACCAACACAGCACCATCGAGCACTCTCAGAGCACGTTCAACTTCTACGGTGAAATCTACATGACCTATGACGTAAGTAAAATTATCATTATTATTAATAATAGTAATATACCGTACGATATTTTGAGGTCGACATTTCAACTGCATTTCCAATGGCCAACGACACGAAACTGTGTCCCGTGTCATCATGGGCAAATGTTTAGAGAAAGCTAATTGCTGTTTCTGTGCTGTTTAAAACTTTTTAAATAATCAATTTTTAGTAGAATGATTTAAAATAATAGCATTCATTACCTGGTGTATCAATAATGTTAATATTATTCTCCTTCCACACGGTATATGTGGCAGCAGATTGAATAGTAATTCCACGTTGTCTTTCGAGTTCCATAGAGTCCATTGTAGCTCCCACGTTGTCTTTTCCTTTCACCTAAACGACATCAAAAATCTTATTTCAAGTCCTGAATTGAATCTAAACTAAACATAATTTTTTCACTTATAGTTTACCTCATGCATTTCACTGATCCTACCAGTATAATATAATATTCTCTCCGTTACAGTTGTTTTCCCACTGTCTATATGTGCGGAAATACCAATGTTTCGAATTTTACTTAGTTCATAATGCTGGGACGATGTTGTAAATTTTGAAGGAGTTGCGTATGATCTCCGCAATTCCCAAAATGACTTTAACCGCTTCGCAGAACGTAATGCTACGCTTGAAAAGCTCACAGTTTTTATACAAATTGGAAGTAGCATTTTTAAATTTTTTGTCAATAAGTTGTTACACAGACAATTCAATTAATTCTAATCCTCATGAACAATTGACACGGAGAGTATTTTTTAATACAAAATAACGCCAATAATCAAACGAGAAAACGACGTTTGCAATAAGCCGTTACATGTATTGATGGTGACCTTCCGTTTCTGAAAAATTCTTCACTTTCATGTCTAATTCATGATTTTTTTCAATCACAAAATATAATTTAAAGCAGCTACCAGACTTCAAAGATCTTAACTGATCGTCATAATAATCCTACTTCACTCTTCCCATTACTTAATTTTACACTACGATCGTTAAAAATCCTTAGTTCGGGTTTCAAATGGGATGTTGCAGGTGCGAGTCCGTAGTCATTTTACTCACCATATATCACATACACACACGTGATAATGCTGAATCCTGAGATGCACAATTTTATTGATCAGGTTTTCATGATGAAATTCAGAGGGTTGAGTCTGAGCCGCTACAGCTTGGTAGGCTACATCTGGGCACTAGATTCGCGCCATAACTTCCCCTCAATTGTAAAAGGACTATTACATACAAGATCGTCACAACCTACAATACCCTATATGCTCACGCCATAATTCGCGAATTTAGATTTAGTTAAATTTAAAAAAAGTAATCTAAACTACACCATCAATTCAATCAATCTCTGATGGAATTATGGAAGAGGTAATTTAGTAATAGATATTAGTTTTCAAGGGATAGGGAAGTGGGAAGGAATACATTAGGATTAGGTCCCCGTCCCCATTGCCATTTAATCCAACTACTGATGTTTTCTATCACTTTCATAATGTAGAAATATAAATCAGCAATATTCTAATAGATCTACTATGGAATTTTCAGTTTGGAAATTTTGCATTACAGTAATATCCAATTTTTCGAATTAAAACTCGAGTTACTTGAGCCCGGCCCGCTTTGACATGACCAAAACATGCAAAATTTTACTGAGTGTTTTAAATCCGTTTTTGTTTGCTGTTGTTGTATAACAATTGTTTTTCCTACAACTTTAAGTTTTAATTATGGCAAGGCAAGGGACACTATTATTGATGTTGAGTCTCGGGGCATGTAAGTAGATATGGGGTCTCGCTTGTGTGATGTGAGCTATGTAAACCACCAATGGTGGTCCAGTCCACCATCCACAACATACGATTCAATTCAAGATGATTAACTATATATACACAACTGACAACTACACAAGACAATTATTTTAACCAGTCATCTTTCACCTGTAACTGTAAATAGCAAGTAATCTATCTTATATAATAAAAGTAAAAAATGGGTGTTCTAGAGTACCTTTTTAGAAGTTTATAAGAACTTGCAAAAAAAGCAAGAAATGTTTTGTTTATTAGTGTAAATTGATAATTAGTTTTATATATTTACCGCTTGGGCAGAACATATATTTTATATACATTTGCACATTTTATATATACTTAATAGTTTTACTTTCACCTATTTTTATTAAAACATTTAAATAGTTTGTAGATAAAATTGACTGAAACATTGAAAAATATGCGTGAAGTTGAGGGATAAACAGTAAAACAGACATCCCAGACATAATTCAAAATATACATTTAAACTAAAAATCTCCAGTTGCACGTGCTTTTCTTATATGTGATACTATACTAAATGTACTACTGTGAACAAACGAGACACTCATTTCATTTTCCCAGATCTCCGGTCAAAATACGACGTTAGAGCATTGTAGTAAGTAGACTCCAGTGTGACCTTCTTTGGTTTGGCTTTAAATTCTTCAATAACGTGGTCAGGCGTCCTTTGAAGAACCACAACAGGTTGACTAGGTCTATAAAATTGTCCTTTTAATCGGAAAATAGCCCACTTGTCAACATAAAAACCACCCGTTGAAACAGCATCATGATTAACAGAAACAACTCCCGTAACTCCACTTAATTTATTACGTTTCCACTTATTGTAATCAGTGCCTACATTATCATTTTTTCTTGAAGACATGAGGGATCTCTTAACATTTCCATTAAATCCTGGATTGACGTCAGATGCGTTGCCAATTTGCTTACTGGTACATTGGTTTATATTCTTTATTTTCCAATTAATAACGCTCTGTGATGCATTCTGAACACGGAGCATATTTTCATACTCTTTGTCAACATCAAATGTAACGAACGTGCCACCATTAGATCTCTTACCGGAATTCATGCTTCTACAACCAAGTATTTCCTTTCCATGAGCTGTAGCGTTTGCAATTTTGTTATGATTCTCAATCCATTCAATCCTAAGTTTTTCTTTGATATTCCTGCGGTTTAGTGAATTTTCATCAACAATTGTAGGAAAATCATTATTCATAAGAGGCACCCACTGCGGTGTGAGAGTACGCATTAGGTATTGCTCCCCAGCTATAAACTTGGTCGGATCTATTAACCCTTGGCGATAGGTGGCATTACTAACAAATCTCCTGTCGACTGGATTAACCGGTTTACTCTTTCTTAGTATTATATTCAACTCACTTTTCACGTAGTTTGTTGTAGTCTCAATTTCATTTCCTTTGTCTATGATGGATGGAAGTATTTCTACATCACACAGCTTACTTTTTCTTGCACTTTTTCTATTTTGTTGCACTCGCCGTCGCTTATTTTTAGTTCCTTTCTTTTTACTTTCATCGAGGTCCAGTATAAACTCCTCGTTTTCGTTGGCGACTTCCGCGTCAATCATTTGCTGGTAGCTTCGTTTTCTTTGAGAACGACGTAAAGATATCGGAGTATCTATAACCATTGTGTTTAAAATATTGGTATCAGAACGCTTTACTCGTTTTCTCCGTGGTCTTTGCTGATGTTGCACGTTCTTAAGTCCCACCACTTCCGTATTGTCGCCCTCATCTTTGTAAAAGGTAATTTCATCGTAATCATGTGAAATTAAGGATGTAACATCCATCTCCGAGAAAGCGTAATCTACTAGCATTGAACTTGATTCTTCAAGAAGAGAATGGGCCTTATCATCATACGTATTTTGTTCGGTTGATTTTGCAATAGGAACTTCTTGATCCAACTCTTTTGGTTCTGGTGGCAGCACTTTAAAGAGCCAAGAGAAATCATCGTTCTCATCAGGAATATCCGGAAAGAAATTTTCATCTCCTGTGAAACAATGTTTTCCTGCATTGGTGTCAATACCCATTTTCATTTGATCATCTGTTTGGGATGACTGCATACCTCCATCTGTTGGTTTATAATCACAGGTTGCAAGGAAGTCAGAGTGAAAGGTGAGCGCTTCTTCATCTGCAATTAATGAACGCGGAGTACACAATGTGCATAGGGAAGCATTTCAAACAGTATATAATTAACAGGTTACTATGATCGAGCTGTCCTTACCCATTTTATTATTTTAACGAATGATTACGCAGATTGCCTTCAAGAATATTTACTTAATTTTCAAAATTTTAACTACACTTCACTGAAGGACATGTTATAATTTGTTGCTGATGTTGTTAGTGTCACCTATTACTCATAATTTATTGTCAGTAATTTTTTATCTGCGAAAATGAATCCAACAAGAATATTAACCATCTATGTTACATGTTGTTATAAGCTGTTAACTGACAAAGTTGTCGTCGTTCGACAATTAATGTATTCAAGTCTCTCATGTTGTACCAACTAGAACCGTGTGTTATCAATACTACAGAAGAAGGTCTTCATTTGGAAATGTATTGTCACTTGTAGCGACATTAATATATTTAATGCTATTTTGGAGATAGAGGTATGCTGTTTCAAGAATACATTAACAATAGAATTAACATTTTGTAAAATAATGCATATATGTGTGTATTTAGGAACTTTTTAGTAAAATTTCATTCGAAACAATATTAAAAATTTGATTGTTTTCAGTGACTATCGTAAGTGTTTATTTATTTACCCCATATTGTACATAGTAGACACTTGGTATACACATTCCCAAGATATTTATTTATTATTACCACAAATTACCATATTATCTGTCTAAAAACGCATGCTTACAAATATTACAGTGGTCAATAAAAATTTACTAGAAGAAAAACGGAAAACAGAATTTGTTTTACCTTATGCTAATTGATTCTACATTATAATGATTAGTAAAGGACTATTATATACTCATTAGACAAAAGGCAACAACTAACAACCTTGTGGAACTGCACTTACTGCTAAAGTGCAGACTGTATATATAAGTAAGTATAACATGGTATACAAAATTAGAGAAGGGAGAGATACTTTTTGAGATTCAAATGACACAATTGCTAACAAACAACTTGGCTCTCTTTACTTGCGTATTAGTATTTCCTAACAAAGAGCTCAAGAAAAGGAATTGATCAAACTTCACTGTCAATTTGTCATTCAAGCACGTTTCAGTGTATGTGGTACATACTAAATATCCATACACGCCGCCGCGCCGAGCAATACTGATATTATAGTCTTCGCTTTGAATTTTGGATATTTGGCAATATTGTACAGATACTCCGACATTCGTGAAACAATGGCATCTTCAGTCGCAGCATGGATGGTTTAATGAACATGCCTCGCCTTCCTTTTCGGCATGAAGTACGAGGTGTAGAAAAAATGAGCAAACAAACACAAGTAGGACAAATACATTAGCAAAGCCAGTTTGATATTATAAAGTTTCCGAGAGCATGGCATTCCTTGTGCTGTGAAAATATATCAAACAGAAAAACAGTTTTTATACCTGGAATAGGTCCTTTAAGTTTGAAAATATCAACCAAAATAAGGTAGGCTATAAAGCAAGCATTTTTACTTACACAGTATGAACAATCCGTAGATGTTGAAGACGGCTCCAGCTATCATTTGTAGTATTTGCAGAGATGTTATGATCATGGACACAGATCTGGTCAGTTTGAATCCCATAGCCTGCCAATTCAATAAAATTATACCGTATTAATATAATATTATTCCGAGCCCTGTTTCGCTAAACGAACGAAAGAATTAATGAATGCTAATAACAGAATATTTCGAGATTTTATTACTTATAGGCAATAAAAATGAAGTGTTTATCTCACCCTCAATCCATAGTAAGTATACATTATTGTGTGAACGAAGTAATTCATCACAATGAACCTATATGATTAAAGCAGAGAAAAAACTTTAGCTACGCTCCAACGCTTATTTAAATTTAAATTTAAACATAAATAGAAATCATGATTGCTGCGCAAAGCCTCCCTTTCAGTGTTTTACTTACCAGCGATGACACGGGTCACCGTCTTCATATGTGAACCAAGTGTATAGCATCACAGTTGCATGGTGGTACCTAAACATAGACATATTGACATTTTAAATTTGTGTTTTACTGTTTTTTCATGACACTCTTTTCTAAACGAATATTTTTAAAAAATACCAATGGAGAAACATCACTGGTCTCTTTCTTAGAATAAGAAATGCTGTATCTCCAAGTTCTGCCACTTTGGACAATGTTCCAATGAATGACCAGTATGCCGAGGCCGAGTTGAGCCCATCACTGGCAGCAATATAAATTGTTCGAAACACTTACGATTAGCATAACAAGTATTTATAGGTTAATCTAAGGTCATAAGTAAGCAAGAATGAAATACAATTTATTATCTGATACTGCCAAGCGCTCACTACTGGAAAGCGTGTATGTATGATATACGAAAATGGAAATGGATAATTTAAAAAAGTTTCTGAGTTCCTGCTATTGAAAAGCATCATATATCAATCGTGACACTTGCTAAGAGCATGGAGGTTTTTTGCCTTTCTCGTTTTATATGTTGTGTAACTATGAAAAGCATATTACAGCAACCTACTGACGCTACTATACTTGCAGGGTAACATCCCTACCAGTCATCCGTCTAGGTTTCTTCCAAACTGCCGTCCTTCAACGTGAGATCAATGCTTTCCCACAATAATGTTAACATAGCGACAAGGGTTGAACTCGCACGTGTGCTCTGGACAAACGTATGTAAGTTACATATTAACCCAACTGGATATTCAAAAAATCCAAATCCCTGATTTTACTTTCCCCATATCATACTGCAAAAATAGTATAATTAGGGATTTAAATTCTTACTACACTGTCTTTTTGTGATTTAAAAATTTATGAGAATTTGAAGATAGATTCCCCTGCAAATCAAAAGGTACTTGACATTTGAAATCGCATTTACGCGTAACATGCTACTATTAACCAGTTTTCCATGCAATATGCACATATTTCTATTTATTAATAGAAATGCTTTATCTTGCTTACGTTATAAGTTAGTTGTGCATGTATATACAGATCAAAGTTTATGTAGTACAAGTGCCGGTTGTCTCGTGTCTCGTGTAAACGATACAACATTTATATACCCTAAAAGTGCTTGCAGCTTTCTACAACAAGTGTACGTACACCGGTACACCTATTTATTTTCAATTTTAATATGAAATCTTTGGCTCCCTCCTGTCTTAAAAAATGAAGAGGTACACGGCGGACAATATGTTTTTTAGTTAAAAAGGTAATAATACCTAAGATTAACGTTTTAGAATATGTATACGTAGCCATAAGAACTAATTTTTTCATCTATTTAAATTAATTGAATTCAAAAATGAACACACCGCATCGCCTGCTACAGATCGGTTCTTTTGTATGGGTACGTTAGCTCGGCAAAAATATCCTAGGTAACGAGGAACTTTCACATAAGAACCTGTGCATTTTAGGATTATAATTTTTTATTTTTTATGTGGCTAACGGGAGACCATTTTATAAGATTAACATAATACTATTTTAGTAAGAGATCGTAATTTTTCTTATTAAGTTTCATACTTATGAGGTAAATCCTCACCATAAGTTACAGAGTAAATTTCAACCGCTGAGTAGCGAAACGTGTTCAAAATCCTAAATGAGCTCATAACTAACAGTAAGTTTTCCGACAGTTGACAGTAAGTCTGATTTGCAAAAAAAATGCTTCTATTTTCTATTTGCCGTTAAGTATATTTTTATTATTATGATTATAGAGTTTCGTTTCAGTTGTGTTTTCATGCTGTAAAAAGGGTGGGTAACTCATTGTTGGTATCTGTTAAATTATGTAACTTTTTGACATCTAGATGTCAATTGCAGATATACGATATCCGAATGTACGGTGAACATTAATATTAGATTCTGTTAAAAGGCCCCTTTCACGAATGCATATGCAACCGACGATATGTGAATATTCAGAAATGGTTGAAATGAAGGTAAATATGGTCTGTGTACTAACTATGTTGTATGTATTTTGTTATATGGCATTTTAACAATTAGTAGGGATTGTAGGAGTTGAAGAAATGATGCCTGGTAAACTGAAAACAACTAAACAAAACTAAAATCGAAACATTTTTTTCGGCGAATGGTTTTGAAATGCTTTAGGTAGTTCAATACAAGCTTTGCTGCCGTATGCCAGTACTATTATATCGTTAATACTGCAACTTTACATGCTAAAACTTCATAATTCAGTGATGCACAAACGCTGCTACTGGTTGTTCAATAACAAATGACATTCTTATGCAAAACTATGATGATTGATGATGTACAATATGCATGTTCTGGCTATTCACAGAATTTAATATAAATTACTGAAATTCTTGAACGCAGTAGGTGTAGGCATATAGGTATATAATTTTATACGACAAGAGCTCAAAGTGTTTCTTGTTGTTTGTTGGTATTTTGTGTACTCTCCAAATATTATGCTTTCGATGAAGTGATTTACCTATATATGAAAACTAATGTTATTTTCTGGACACATAAAGGTAAGGAATATCAAAATAGGGCATTACTGGATGGTTTAACATTTCCATACAATAATTTAGCAAAGCTTTCAAAAAGTGACAAGCGTGAAGAGAAAAAAATACATGGAGGAAAAGTGTAGGTAAGTATAAGAAAAAAAATGCACAATAACAGACCGACTGCATGAAATGCGGTAAAATCCATTCGGTCGATGAAGTAAATGCACCACTTCAGGAATTGACCGCAAAAATCCCGCCAGAGAAAATACCGCAAGCAAGAGATTCCACATTTTTAGCGTATTGTCGAGTTTGTAAGGTTGGCGTCCCTTCATCCATTTTTGACCTAGAAAAATTCCCATAATGTACAGAAAGGAAATGTGTACTGCAATTTTCCAGTTGTGACCCATCCAAAGCCTCCAATCATTGTACCGGAAGTCCTTTTCAAATTCCAATATATCCATGTAGGACAAGCTGGAAAGGGGTTCTGGATACACGTCAATATTTTTCGGCATCATTCCAGACAATGGATTTTGGTCGCTGATATTTTCAATGAATACGTCGTTCGGCTCCTTATCCATGATGGTCTGATGACAAAAATGACTCTTCTCCACCAATATTCTTCTTGCACGACTATCAGTCTAGCATCTGCCTTCCGTCGTTTCGTCAGTAATAAGTAATGGACGCCTTTTACGTTATTCCCTTTGTGTTATTTGTCCTATAGCTCTAGTCGTTCCCCTATATCTACGAAGTCTTTGATAGCAGACTAGAATTCTTTGTAGTTTCACTCAAAATGTCCTTTTTTGTCTTTTCAGGCGTAATGCCGTACTGTGTCTATATCACTTGTAAGAATACATTTGGTATGTAGGTCACGGTCTTAACTCTTATGAGTTTTCACTTTATTTAATCGGTTTACTTATGCCTACGACATTTGTAAATGAAGAAAGAAAATGCTGCATCACCGAAATACAGCGTATCGTATTATCACAAGTACAACAGTAAATAAGAAGTGTATGGCGCTACGGAATTCGTGTGAAGAGTTAGACGTATTGTGTAGCGTTACTCACGTCGAGAGGAGGAAAATTGTAGTTCTTTCTCCGTCCTTTTCTCCAGAGCAGTCGACTCAACCTCTGGCAGAACACTGAGCTTAAGCAGAAAATATCAGCGATGCTAAATATGTACACATACTTGATTCCGTTCACAGTAAGCCGGAAAAGTGGTAAGCATTATTACCACTGCTGCGAGAAAACTGAGGAGTGCGAATAGTTACTACAGACAGCGTGCCATCGTCGTCATAGGTTATTTTTTGCCCGGAACGATACGCTGTAATGCCCTTACACACAACACCAGCACACCACTGCATACCTACTTGCATGCGGAATGAATTTGGGTGAATTGAAAGTTTCGTTTTGTTTGACTTATAAACATGAATTTCTCCAGCTTATTCTCGTGGGGAAATACGAGACATGATATAAGACCACCATAAAGAAATGATAAATTTTGGTAATAACGTAACTTGTCCAAAATATTTTAAAATATTACTTCTAGATTCAGCACTGTGAGATTCATGAATTTACGCAAATGAAATCAGTTTATGCTAGAAATAACTTTTATCTGATAAAAAGTGTAATAATAGGAGTAACATTGTAGGTACGCGAAAACTTTTAGTTTATCTCTAATACCTTCGGAAAGGTCCAGTGAACCGCCAAGTGACGTAACGTAATACATATTTGTAAATAGTAACGTTATATGAATGAGACTTTATATGCTGGTCGACAAACTGTATATATATATATACACACTAATGATCCCACTGACGCCTTTCCCTGGTGTTTATTTTCCAATTTTCTCCGTTGGAAGAAAATTATCGAATTTGTCCACGGAGAGAAAAACTTAACAAATCCATTATTTTGTGAGAAATTGTATTTTATTTTACCCACGTTTGGTATTATGCTACCAACATTTTTGAGGAAGCTTCCTACTTAAATGAGCATTACTACAAGTTGTTCTCGTATATTAATGGAACTTTCACTTTATGGAACATAGAGGAAGGTAGGTATGAAGTATAGATATTGGACACAGATACAACTGTTCTTGTTGCTCTTTCAATTTAGATAGTTTTATTATTAAGAGACCTTCTGGTCGTTCACCTGTCCATGGATCTAAAGGAATTTTGAAATTCTAGTTTCGCCAATCGAAAGATCCCAAGGGTTGCTTTAAATTTAACAAGGTAATAATTTAACGTAGTAATAATTGGTAGCCTGTTACCATAAACTTACCCAATATAAATAGACGTTAATAAATTCAGTACAATACAATACAATTATTAGTTATTTGCATTCTTACATGTTATAATGTTTACTTTACGTACTACGTTTTCTCAAAAAGTGATTACTCGTATTACTACAGCTGCGTAATCTTCTAGTTGTTCTGGAGTATGTACTCTAAGGTTATAATTGTAACAGGCTGTCAAATATGTTTCCTTATGCATGTAATAATTTATGTACAGGAAATTATTTCGTCAAGTCAATCAAGTAATTAGGGAAGAACCCGTGGTTCGTGAACCTGCGTCCGTACGCACGTAGAAGACCACAGCAAATTGTTTCCCTAATTTCTGCATATATTCATGCATTGTTATGACATGTTTGCAAAGCCTAACATAATTTTCATGACCGCTGAAGACCCAAGTTCACCGAACCGTTGAAAACATTGAATAATATTTCTCTGTTTATTTTCTTACGACAAGGTTGACTTTGCTCTACCACAATTCAGCAAATAAAGACAAAATTTATTTAAGCCAACGATACTCTGATTATCATATTGCGACCATCATTTGTTTTGTTACCACATATAGTCCGGACAACTTTGTACATGATCAAGATGAGGAGCTGCAACTGGGAAGGGTTAATTAGTTTTCTACAGTCCTGTTCCACAATTTTATACGTAATGTATATCAATTGTCAATATAGGTTTCGTAATTTTTTGAAATATATGCAAAGAAAATTTATGTATGTATCAATATTGATAAAAATTACCATTTTTGGTGTTTCATCATTATCATAAAGCTTAAAAATGCTTATGATAAAATTGGTTGGTGTTGGTGGTACAATGAAAAATTATATGAAAATTGTTTTGAATCCTGTTAATCTTGATTTTGGTACTAATAACTAACCAGATGGGTCAAATTTGCTTCACAGCTATACCCCTTAAGTATATAATTATCAACTGGACGCATGGACTGGACGTAGTTGTATTGTTCTCCATAAAGTGCAAAATAAGCTCGCATTTGCTCTAATCAAATTTGCTTTGTTAATTTTTTATATGATTTTTTATCAGATTATATTTCATGTTAATTAGCATAGAATCTTAATTTATTTAATTTTGTATTTGGATTTTCGATACTATAAAAATAACCCTTGAATAAGTTTATTCTATTGTATTTTAGTTCATAATATCCTTGTTCGATATAATGTGTTTGATTTTCATCAAAGCTCTGTTCGTTTTTTATCAGGCAGTATTGCAGCGCTTTTGTTTATCAAGGCTATAAAGAACTACTTTTGTTCAGTCTTGCTTATGTATTAAGCTTTGTTGCAGTATATGCTATCATGCGCTTTTGACATATTTAAGCTCTAAAAAATTACCATTAAATTTTTCATGTTTAATAATGGTAATGTACGGGAACAATGTTCCACTTGTCATGCTGTTATGTGTCTTTTGAACTTTTTCATCGACGAAAAAAACGTTTGAATTTTGGTTAGCTATATTGTGATGCTCTATAATAAATTTTACCGTTTCTCATAAAAAATTCACAAGTCCTTTGCGCTCACCATTAAATCAATAATCATAAAATGAAAAGCAAGAAGCTTAACATCACAATGGCTCTGTTGACTTTTCTCGTTTCTGATATAGGTGAATTACAGACCACTATTGCATGCCATTGACATAATATGGGTATCAGAATATTATTTCTGACAATAATACTTCATTTCCCTGCTGCGGCAATGGCAATACGCTATTGGAAAATATTTACTCCGAAGCACTTACACTGAGAAACCAAGAAATTGACCGACTTTCATTGTCGTTACTAAACATTATAGTGTGGAGAGTGATTTTTCCAACTTCAGGGAGAAAGCAAGTAACAATACTTTTACAAGTCGTCATTCGTCATCTCACCAATACAATCAACTTGGGCAGCCATTATAATACCTACTCTGCTGTACTGAAGAGTGGAAGTGGATGTGACATGACGTGAAACGTGAATTAGATTATTTTCTTGCGATGCTACTGTGAAATGCAAAACAGAATAAGAAGCAACAGAACAGCCCATCATAGTATATAGGACAACATACCCATATACTACTTCTATTCCCATAACCTTAGTACAGCACAGTATGACTACTTGTAACAAAGTGAAAACCATGCAAAACACCTTGATAAATAAAATGACTGTGCAAGAATAAAAGTAATAATAAGACATTCGCTTCCTGAAATAATAGGTTTTGCTTGTCCTGTCTTTCCTTTCACTGACTGACTTTTTTTTACCACAATGTTCATCCTTCTTTACAACCACCACCTTAGAGCCAACAACAAAGCCTTCAAAATTTTATGCGACCGATATAGCTGTTATTTTATGCGTATATGTGGATTGCTCTTTAAGCTCTATCATAACGACACCCCGACGCCCCGCGGAGTGAAACTGTGCTAGATATATGCCGTGGTTCACGGTAGCGAATGCTAAACTAGACTGTTAGTATGGGGAGAGTCGTCAATTATTGCCTTGAATGATTTATGATTTATCATCGTAGATACCAACTTAGGACGAACCATATAAATGCAGACATAGGTACGTGCTTATACATGCTATTTTTTGTCGACAAGAATAAATGAAAAAATACAACTACACTCTAAACACTAGCTGTAGCACGACAAACATTCTGGAACGAATTAAAATCATTAACGAAAGAAAATGTTTGGATTAAAGAAAGTATGGACGAGAGTTGTTGCATAAAAAATTTAATACGAAGGTGGTGAAAGTCGACTCATAAAGCTAAGTTTTACTGCTATGCATTAGATTTTATATTATACAATATTGATACATCATCAAGAATACAGAATCGTATTTACCAATAGGTATCTGACTCACCGCATTTCAAACTAGGTCGTGTCGCTATTTATGGCAGTCGAACGGGATTACGTCGCATAAATAATGGAATGAATAAAATGACAATATTTACATATACTCTTTCCAAGTTCATATTTATACTAGTTACTGGATCATCTATCTTAGACATGTCTACTTGTCGTAACGAATGCAATACATCATACGTTTTGTTTAATAGGAAATGAAAAATCGAAAATATTTCTGTCAGTTTCGAGTAAATCTAAACAACTTCTACCACAACTTAATGTCGTTGTTATAACAGCCATTTAATACTTATGTATACTGACGTGAGTGGTCCATTAATATTTTACATCTTATACGGATCTGCGAAATACTATGGGGGATCTGCTTTTTCTGCTAAGATTGGAAAGCCGCGAGAGACTTCGTGTAGACAAGTCCAAGGGCGTAAATAGCTTCTTCCTGCTGAAATCTCTCCTTGGACAGTTCCACAGACTACATTTAGTTTTTCGTGTAGCCTTAATTCCTTTCCTTCGTAGAATTTCCATCTTTGATTCGCGAATCTCCTCGCATTCTTCGTACTTACGACGTTTATCCATTTTCCACCGCTGCATGAAGTAATGATTGTTGAGACGTTTTAAAGCTTTCTGTGAACGTTGAAGTTTACTTTTTGAGGCAGATGCAGCCATCATCTTATCTCTAGTACGTTTTAAGTACCACTTTGAGAGGCCCGTTGTAAGGTTCACGCTCCACCTGTGGTGATTTTTGGGTTCTAGAAAATTCATCGAAAACTTAAATAGTTAATTTCAAATTTAGAAGATGTTTAACATGGCATTCGCACACTACTAATTATTTTATTTATATTACGATGGCATGTAAAAATTTACTTTGTTTTCTTCCATGGTACATTGGTGGTGGTAGTGGTGGCCCACACTGAAATTGCGTTGAAAACCCAACCAAATGTTCATTTCCAGAAGCTTGCACGTTTGCCGTTGGAACAAATGTATGTGTACTGTCAGGGAATACCAAAACCGAAGCAATGCTACTGGAGTTAAAAAGCTGAACAGGAACTTCAAGACTTTCACGGGACGAAAGATTGGCCACATTTTCGCTGCAATGCGTATAAGTAAGTGATACTGGGACTGCTACGAGCAAACTTGCATTTGGATTAAAAAGGGGGGTGGTTTCGTGTGTAGCAAGTTCGTTCACCCAAGTCTGATGATGAGATTTCCTTTCACTATTTCCCACGAAAGATGAACTACTTGAACCAAGCATATTGTTTATACCAAGATGCTATTTTATTGCAGGGTTAGGCTTTGTACGTGTTACAAAAATCAAGTTCAAGCTTATTTTGTCCTTGCTTTGTCTCTATAAACAAAAGTAAAATTCTATTCTATTCTACCTACTATAATTGCAAGAAAATATTCTTCTGGACACTTTCACTTTGTTTACTGTCATTTACCAGATTATCAGAATAAAAGTTGCAGTATTTTATTTAACGAATAAATCTATACTTACACCATGCGTATTTAATGTGTATGTAGGGGAATGGGGACAATGTGTGGTGGGACTGCTGTGTTAGTCATACTCTCTTACGTATTAGGGAGTCTTTAATGTAGAAGCCTTTATGTACGAAAAGGGCTCAATATGAGACCCGTTTCTGTTCCTCATTTTCTGCAGCCATGTATACTTTGCATTTATGTTCATCGGTCATGTAATAAGAACTTTATTCAAATCATTACTGCGTGATAATGTCGTAACATTGATTTGATAGCAAAGGAATGTAAGATGTAAGGATAAATTGGGAATGGAAATTAGAGAGAGAGAGAAACAGGGAAAAGAATGTAAGCAAGCAACAATACCATTTAGTTTGAAATTCTTCGAAATGTTGTAATGCTCTAGTTCGAGCGAGCGAGATATAAGTCTATAAACAAAATGTTTTACATTTCCATTCTTACAAATTCTTATATAAGAATTTGTAAGAATGGAAATGTAAAACATTTTGTACCGCCGCATTGTGTTATCTAGTGAAAGTAATTTGATATACGTAATTCGAATATACCGGTGCAAGCTTAGCAAGTTATCAGAAAATGTAAAAAAAAATAATTAGTATGCTTCAACTCGGAGAGTGTGGTTCATTGTACGAAACCCGTTGCAAATAAAAATAGTAACCGTTTATTTTCCATTTGGTCATTTAAGCCTTAGTTAAAGCTCGTCCAATAATAAAAACTAAAATATGATGCGATGGACGGACAACTGTAATTTAGCAACTTGAATCCTCATTGTGTTTATTTTGTTTTTATAATCATTCATTAGAGTTATGAAAAGTCAACATTATCCGAAGGCAGTTTACAATACTACCTACAAATGTTGATGCATCTTCTGTGTCAGTGATTTCTATATTATCATCTAGGTCGCTCTCTTCTTCCTCTTCCTCTTGTTGCACATCATTATGAACTGGTTGTAAGGGTAACATCTCTCCAAGTCCGCTAGACATAAGTTTATCTGATTCTAGTTTGATAGCATGTAGTAACGACCTTTCAAAACTGTCAAAGCTTGCATGGTTTCCTAACACGATTTCGTTTGTATTTGGGTTTGATTTTGGAGGTTTGTTGTACGTTCCCGTAAAACTGATAGTAAACTTCGGATTAAGATGAGCCAAGCCACAGGAAGGCACAGTGAAGCTACCGGTGACAAAAAACATCAATTGTGACTGTTCATCCTCCGACATATTTTCAATGGCTGTCCAAAACCAATTCAAGAGTTTTTTCGTATTCACAGAAGGCTTCGTGATGTGTTGAGAATGTTCATTTTCCACCTCTTTGACTGGACGGTGATATATTTTTAACTCTTCAACATTAAAATTGTGACCACCAGCTATTAATTTCTTATTTAATAAATCACAGAATTATAATTCACAAAAATTAGACAGTATTGACGTTAGGGGAAAATAAAAAAGTATTAGAGCGGTTAGTTTTTCCTATGCCGGAGGACTATTCTATATAACTATTCAAAAGATCCTTTCTCTATTAGCAGATACCTGTAAATCAAACACCTGAAAATCGCTTAACTTGTCTTTAGCAATGACGTCGTAAAACCCATTTCGAAATGCTGTAATTTCTTGCTCTACTGTATGAATAAGTCGATAATGCGTAAGCATATTCATGTAATGCTCCTTGTTTGAATTAGTAACAGCAATCTTTGATCCATTGGGAATTAGATTTACCATATTCTACAGTACACATAAATAATTTAACCTTAGTATATTGGTCTATTTACCGGAAAGGTGACAAGCTATTTCAGAGCATTAATTGAATTAATTTGACATATATTTTGTATTTACCGTTGATGAGGAAGATGAAGTTGTTGTAAACTTGTACTCATCTCCAGTAAGATCTGACTCCAATACAGATAATATTTTATAAAAGTATCGGGGCTCATCTGTTTCCAGAAACTAAATTACAAAATAATTATCACTTAATGGGAACAGTACACCCAATCCAACTGGTTAATTTATTCTATGTTACATACCTAACAAAACAAAACATCAAAATTACCTTGAAACTTATAGACACTCCTAAAATATACGCTAAAGCACTCCTTGTGAGGCGAACTTCGTTCAATCTCGTACATAGGCCCCGAAGCACTGTTTCTACTATTGCTTTTGCGAATATTTGTCCCGCTAATCGATAAATTTCCAAGGGTCTTTGAGAAATTTTGGACGGAACAGGATGTAGTAATTGAGACCCAGAACATTTTTGAAAGAGACTACCAGAGGTATTCCCGCGTACTCCGAAAAGTTCATCGTTAAGTCGGTTAATCCACTCCTGCACTCTTTGTTTGGAAAGGTTGGGATTATTAGCCGAAACGCTACCGTAGTCAATTTTGAATGGACGAAGCCAATCGTCTGCCTGAGTTGGAGCATGTCTCATAGTACTTTCTACTAAATGTTCACGTTCCAGGAGCATAACTTTCTCGGAACGAAACCAGAAAAAATAGCTGTAAAGTTGTACTTTAAAACTGTCTTTAAGTTCCTGAAAAGATTTTTTCCTTTTCGCTGTAAGAATGCAAAGGCATAAAGTGTAGTAAAAAATAAAAGCCAGCAAACTTATAATCGTACGACCATCCCTCCAAATTGGAGCCAAATTTAAAGTAAAAGAATTATTTCCAATTTTCTATCCCAAGGGGGCGCTGCAGCCATGTCATCTTCAAATA
>JAHZNE010006411.1:0-15691 GCA_027744055.1 Callyntrura sp. NNG-2020
GGCATGAGTGGTGAGTGGAGTGAGTGGTAGAGGGTGACCTCATGAAGAGTGGGAGTGCGAGTGGAGTGGTTTCTACCTGCCCATCACTGGTCTGCACTGCATTCATTCCAAATCCCAATCAGTATTTTGTAGTTCTCAGCATATACGTTTTTGTAAGTATTAGCTATTTCAATTGGTGGTGGTAAGTGCGCGTACGAAAAAGTATTATTTGTACACCACTACGTTTACACATACCAATAAAATACATAAAATACGTAATACGAGTACAGACCGTGTATACTGTATACAGCACATTCAATTCATTCATGTCCATGTCATTTGCGTTTGGGGGTTTGATCTTCGAGGAGTTCAATATCTAGTAACAAAAAATAAGCGTCTCTAATAATTGAAATAATTTAAATTAAATAAAATTCAAAAGAAGTCGGGAAATCGAAACCAAAAATTCAGGCACTCGTTTTTTTCAGACAAAGTTTTTTTTAACCGTGAACGCGGTAACGATTGTAGGAGTGGCAATCTTTAATATTGAATAACACTGTTTCAGAATGGGTGACAGCCGTAAGTTTTTCCTAATTAAATAAAAAAAACATATTTGAAGGTTTGAAATTATGCGTAGCTCGTTTTTTTGGTCTTCAGTTGTTTGTACTAATGGCATTTTATCAGTTTTTGGCTAAGGTTGAACTCTCATTTGAAAATTGTCGTGTTTAATGTTTTGTAGAATATTCAACCGGTTACGGTCAAGCTACCGGGAGTTATGGAGGATACGGCGGGGGATTATCAGCTGCCGGAGGTTATGGTAATAATGCCCCACCCCCTCCAGTAGGAGGCGGTTACGATCAAAGCGGTGGATATGGTGGAGCTGTTGGTGGACAAAGTGGAGCATCCTCGGGAGCGTGGGGAGGATACGGAAATACCGGAGGCTATGATAACGCTCCTCCTGCTCCACCTCCAGCTCCAACTGGTGGACGAGATGGATTTGGTGGAGGTGCTGCAGGAAACGCCTCTGGCTATGGAGGATATGGAGGTAGAATAAAGATCTTCAAAGCTCTCTAATCTCTAATTTAATTTCATAAGTTACATTGAGTTAAATTTTGTAGGTGGCTATGGTGGTGGCTATGGACAGCAATCTGGTGGGCAAGGACCTCCTGGAGGAGGTTATGGAGATTATAATTCTGGTGGTGGGGGAAGCTATGGTGCCGGTGGACCAGCAGGTGGAAATCAGTATCAAAGTAGTGGTGCAGGCGGATATGGCGGAGGTGCTGGTTCTGGCGGCGGTTATCAACAGCAAGGTTACGGAGGTTCGCATAATAGAATAAATTATCGATTATAATATCCCGCCTCATTGAATGGAACGCAAAGGGCTCAAAGCTAATCACATAAAATGGCAAATGATCCTAAAATTAATATAGACCTCGGCTCTCCATTTCACGGCTATTTTCTCCACAACATATAGTCAAATTATTGTTTAACTATCACTTCGCTTTCACATGTAAAACCCCTACGAGCATGGAAACCTTTTACATGTTTACTCTAAGTAAAACCCCATAAAAATAGTTCCGATAGATTAGACGATTAGGTCATTTCTGCCCTATTTTCCTATGTAAATATTCATGGGGAGCCTATCATCATACGGTCTTGGTCTTATCTAGAGACTTCAAAATACTTTCCTATTACCAATATTTCAAACAATATATGGCCGCAAGGTGATCTTGCCAAGATCATTCTAAATCTTACGTTAGACATATACAACACTTAGAGAAACAAATTATTTTGGCTTATACAATACTTTAGTCTTCATTATATAAAAATAGATGATAATATCGCTGATGTAAACATTTCCAATTCAATAATGACGTTTTTATGAACAGGTGGCGGATATGGTGGCGGCGGTGGTGGACGTGGAGGCTACAAGTAAGTATATTCAAATTCCATAATTACTATGTTAAGGTTCTGTTAACTCGACTACAATTTCATTAAGTACCGACCTATACGAATGTGTCGAAATCCTTAAATTCAATGTTTGCTCAAAACCATCGACAAGCTCGCTAATAACAAAGTAATAAAACGTGGTTTCTTCCTAAGTTCGTAACCTATTTCATTTCACAAGTATAATGAGGAAATGTAATGTGTAGCAAAAGGTAAAATAGCTACCTGTCCAGGTTAAATCACAACAAGGTTTTTGGGGTAAAATGCCGACAATCTGACAAAACACAGCTTTGTAAATTACAGAATTGCTTAATTTCTAACGGTCAGTGTAAGGATTTCAAGCTTAAAACACGAGGTGATATTGTAATTCCTTCACAAGCACTGATTTTGTGTATATTTCGGAACACAAAACCCAACTTTGTTCGCGTACGAACGTACAAATACATTTTTCGCTAAAATGAGGGACATCAGTACGTCAGATAAATTGTTAAAAACTCGATCTTTCAGAATAACTATTTTTTAAAAACTATTAGAGTACGTTATCGTTTTGGCTGGAAAATTTGTTAGAATATATATTATCTTCGTCGTCGAATGGTCGACTAATAAAAAATTTGCAGCTTCGGTCCCAACCGCAAGTAAATGATACTATAAAAGGCAATGAAAGTTGAATTTGTGTAAAACATATACTGTAGAGACTTCAAAACATTTCAGTGGCCAAAATTTTTTTTTTTAGATTTCTCGTAGGCACGGGTCTGTTGACAGTATATTTTTATTTGATTACATATCGTCTAAGAAAAGTTTGCAGTTCTAATTATTAATCGATTGGTATCGAGTTGTTTTTGTCATCACAGGTTCATAGCGTGCAGTTAAATAACTTCTTGGGAGATCACGGAGGTCATCAAGCGAATAAAACAATAATATATTTGTGTGCAGATGAGTGTGACATAGTTTGCGTAATTGAGTTTACCTCAATTTAATACCTCTTGTTTTAGTATATTTAGGAAATTACTAAACTGTATATTTGTTACTTTTATATTACGAAACCGGCTGGAGCTTACACCCGTCTGAGTCTTTTAATTTTATTTGCTGATATTTTTTCTGTTTTAAAAATATTTCGACTTTGATGGTAAACAAGTTTATGTTTTATGAAGTGTATCAATTTAATTCAACGTCAAAAACATTGAAAATGATGTTTCTGGTGTTCCAAAATGCTAATTCAATTTATAATTTTGCAATTTTCGGAAGTTAATTTTCTTAAGTAAAATATTTTAGTTCTCCGGATGTTCACATCTTTATACAATTATCGATGGGTGCTGATCTCCAATATTCTCTCATCGTAAAACTGTATTCTCGTACTTACCTATATATGATTATACAAGGTGTTTGGTGCACGATGATGATGATGATGATCGGTATCGAGCGGTTTGATTTAGCGTTTCTTCTCAAAAATCTTGGATGTGTTGAGAAGTTGGTGTAATGTGATTTCGACGGTGGCGTACTTAATAACTCATGGATGGAATATCAAGAAAGAAAGAAACTCACCAATTGTGTCTATCTCTATTTTAGCTCCGGGTCTAAACAAGGGTCGTACCCTTCCAAAGGTAACAATTACCGTTGTTGACAAACAGTATCTTCTGTCTACCACAAATTATGTTTTATGATGTATTCATAATTGGTATTGTTGGTGGAACTGATTGGTGGTACGCAGCAACAATTATTAATAGACTGTTACTGACGCATTTTACCGGTTGACTTGACGGAACTATCTATTAACTACTTCTTGCTCTGTATGGGTTTAGTCACAGAATATTAATAGTAAGAAAGTGAATGAGGTGGTACTGACGGCGTGCAATAGTTCGGAATTAGGGTCACAATAGTAAACATAAAATAGGATCTGACTTGTATACATATGTCGGTTAATACGGATTCAAATTTTTCTGGACTGCAGTTTGGGTATAATTGGGAATCTGGTCAAATTATTGTGGGCTATTGGACGATCTTCTGGCAATTTTGCATATCGCACGACTGGTTAATTTAGATGTACATGAATGACTGACTATAAACTGAACCACTAAAACATTAACGCATAATACACTCTTTGTTCTTTCACGCACACAGGGTTGTAAGAGTAGAATGGTTTGTATTTGTAAGTAATGTACTTAATGTACAATTCAGAGTAACAAGAATGGTTTATAAGGCTTGGTGTTGCAACGATTGATAAAAGGGCTAAAACATTGTACTGCGTTCCTCACGATATGTTTTGTACAAATGTAATTTAAAACTTTGAGCATGTTCATGCGGCGTTTACGCATAAACTGGAAACTAATAATTGTAGAATGGTATTCAAATTCATTTATTTGCTTATGGTATACCTTTTGACCAATTTGACTGCAAGAAGTACTTTACAAAAGAACATGATAGTAGTAGGTTTTGTTTTTAATGAAAACGAAGTGAAAGTTTTAAATTTGTAATCGATGAACTCATTGGGCATTTCATGCATCATAAAGAAAGTGAAAGTTTTAAACAAAATGTACCAGAATCTGTAAATTCCCTCGTCGAGCTTTGAATGGTATCACTTTCAGATTTCACGGTTTTGATAATCTTAATCAATAGAAACATCCGTTATTTTTACCACATATTTCCAGGTAAAAAGGGATTAAATAGTAGTACCAGTGTTAAACTTGTGTAAACGGTTATATCACTTTGCTTGCGCCAATAATGGCTAAATATTACAAAAAAGGTATAAGAACACGGTATACATAATCGGTTAGTTCATGATGAATACGACTAACTTTTCAATCTTCGAATACTTCAGGGCAATATTACTTTTCCTTCGTATTTTGGGCACATCGTACATATGGGTAAAAGGTTCCATCTTCCACGAAAAACGTGTGTATCACTTGAGTCAAAGGGCGGATCGTAAAAGTTAATACAATTCTCTATATTGACTAGTATAAGAAAACCAATATAATATGTGCAAACTTTTTTTCCGCCCTCGCAAACAAGTACATGTCCATAAATTGTTCTGGTTTTAAACAACAGGCAAAGGTTTTTTATCGCATTCATAATCAGGTTTGCATTTACGTGTTTACATTTACGTTTTGAGATCACGGGGTACGACTTTTTGACATAAAATATATTACGAAGGACCTAAATTATTTATCATTAGGTAGTCCAACTATATGCAATCTGAGAGACGAGGGAACTATTGGTTATAGTTGAATAGTCTGCCGATGAATCATATAAATTCAAGTTTATGTGTTAAACCTATAGTTTCAACAAAACCAACAAAAGATTCATTTTCTGCATAATCATGTGTAATTAGTGATGCCTTGTTCTAACTAAAATTTCATTTCATCAGGATATGGCGGTAGTGGTGGAGGTTATGAAGAACAGACAAACTGTGTCTTTGTCGCTGGCCTGGCTCCATCTACAACAGAACAGGATATAGCAGAGTATTTTGGGTCAATCGGCATTGTCAAGGTATATACTAGTTTTTTAAGGACACAATGTACACATATTTGTACATATGCCTGACTCAGTATTTTTGCTTATCTATAGATTATGCTAATAAATTTCATTATATCGGAATACGACGTTGCGTTGCGAAATTTTCATTTGGTGGGGAAGGGAAGGAACTATGGCGCCAATGTGAACCAGCCTTGGCCTATTTATCCTATGTTAAAAAATTTTTTACATGGGAAATTTGAAAAGTGATGTGACATCCGTGACGATGTACATAGTGTGCATGCGGATTCATGCGCTCCATTCACCTAAAGTCTAAAAATTTGTTTTATCACAGGAAAAGAATTTCAAGGTCAATTGTTGAGCGTTTCCATGGCCACACGCGGTGGTAGCTCTTATGGAGACAACTCCGGAGGAGGTGGTGGCAGAAGTTATGGAGATTCTGACGGTGGTAGAGGAGGAGGTCGTGGAGGATTCCGAGGAGGAAGAGGAGGTTTGTATGAGATACTTTACACGTTTCATATTTATGTATTAACCAATTTCTAATTTATGTCATTGCGGTTTTATAGGCGATCGAGGTGGTTTCGGTAACCGTGGAGGAGGTGGTGATGGTGGGCCCCCTAAACGTAATTTATTGTCCTAACTTTTGAGAATATAAACGTTCATCTGCTATGTAATAATTATAATGCTTTATAACGTTTGCATTACAGCATTTAGTAGAGAGGGAGATTGGACTTGTCCGGATGCAGGGTGTGGGAACACAAATTTTAGTTGGAGGACTGAATGCAATCGCTGCGGTGTATCCCGTCCAGGTATTGCCTACCACTTCTATAAACATGTAACATTATATTTGCGATAATTATTTGTACTAAGATATGTGTACATATGTACTTAACGTGTAGATGATGGAAACGGGTCCTTTGGTGGTGGTAGCGATGGAGGTGATAGAGGTGGACCACCTCGCGGACGGGGAGGATTTGGAGGTATGTAACTTCTTCCATTTTCCAACTTTAACGTGATATTTTTTTATAAGAATGAGTTTACTAATAATTTGCTCTTGATCCTACAGATAGAGGAGGCCGTGGCGGAGGTATGAAAGGAGGTATCAAATACCTCCCTACAGTTTTATTTAATTGTATTACGAAGTGACGACATGTCACATTTTAGACACGGTGATATGCATCATTATATAAATGGTCAAACGAAATTAATTTAGGTGATCGCGGTGGAAGTGGCTTCCGAGGAAGCCGAGGCGGAGGTGGAGATCGGGGTGGCTTCCGTGGTAGTAGAGGAGGAGGTGATAGAGGAGGTAGGGGTCGTGGAGGTGGTGGTCCAATGCGCGGAGATGGAATGTACGCAAGTTTAATGCTTTTATTTTGAAACTTTATGGTTTGGCAGGTTTAATAATGAGAGATTTCTTCTAGGAAAAGGGACCGACCAAGGCCGTATTAAGAGCCCTATCTGTACTTTGCATACCTAGGTGGAGAGGCTGACCTGGACAAAACTAATTATAACATAACAATATTATTAAAGTGATTTTTTTTAATTGTACACCCCTCCATCTTGTAAACCGTGTTTAAATACATAAATATTACGTTTCATAGTTGTAATTTTCCCACTTATTCTATATGTAGTATGTACATCTTTTATTCCAACAGATAGATGTTAGTTTTATTTCCTCAGCGTTTTAATCGTTAAAGTGTGGTGTTGTTTACCTTAAACGCACTAGTAGTATGATAATAATATTTATTATGATAGTTAAAAATGCTTTTTTACTGCAGTCACTGTTGTGTCGTCCTGTAGCAGCCGATAAAAAATATTCTTAAATTCAATTTAATAAAACCAAACTTTTTTTAGGTAAACGAACTATGCCACTACAGATAGTATTGGCACGTGTTACAGGAAATGCAATCCAATCATAAATAATGCGTTATAATATCATAGCATGCCAAAGTTTGTTGTAGGTTATGATAATATAAAATATTCCATAAAATATACCAAAACGCCATTTTATTCTCTGAAACGCTGCTGCTTTAATAGTATATTTAAAACCTTTCTCGTACAGAATTTAATTAATCATATTATGCAGTTAGTGAACATATATAAAAACGAACGAGCATGACTGCTTGCATATGCGATATAGTCAAATGTATTATTACAAAAATGCGTCCTTAAACATTTAAAAAGTTGTGATATAACTTATAACCAACATAAATGATGCTGATTGATTCAAATAGTCAAACACGGTAGTGCCTACAATTTGATAAATTACACATGCACAGTACCTTGAAACCAACACACAATACATCTTGATTTGTTAGATACGTATTAAAACTATTTTCAATCAACTTTGAAACTACATATAGCTAATTGATTCACACGTTTCTATATAACTAGGCCACGTGGGCATATACAACTGTCGATTAAACGCTTAACGATTCAAATACTTACATTTTGTTATTGCAACTGAAAATGCCTGTACGTAGTAAAGTATATTTATATACTTATTTTTTGTTTTACAATGAAAGATCTTCAAAATACAAACATTCGATTCACACTAACTTTGTAGAAATTAAAGTTTTCATAGTGCTAACTGATATATATATATATATATTTCGTATTTAAGTAGATTGTTTGTTCCACGTTGTTTTAAAAAAAATGTTGACAGTTGAGGAAAGACAACTGTTTTTAAGAAGGTGGCATTATATTTTCTTGGCACTGAGAATTAGTGAATTTTTCAACACTTCGTTTAGCTTGACGTAAAATTGTGTGTGTTTTATGAAGTTGTCTGCAAATTGCCTTCTCAACTTGTTCCTTTTCTTTTGTAGTAGAATTGAGTTTTTCCAATGTTATGTCAAGAGCCTGCCAATGAAAGATAATAGCGATAATACTAAATTATGTTTCTTAAAATTACTATGTATTCCTCTTAATATGTATCCAATACTATACCATACCTGTCTTGTTTGCTTGAGCTTTAATGCTAACTCTCGATTGGTTGTTCGAAGTATTCTATTTTCCTCCTTATAATTGTTGGCGTTGCTGTCATCTGAATTGACGGCAGCATCATGCCCAGAATCAATGCCCAGATCTGGACTAGTTGAGTCAGATGGGCGAGTGGAGTCCTGAAGTAGACAAATAATTGTTTGATAATAATAATTTTGGAGTAACATCATTGCATTTATATTTATATGTCTACAAACAGAGTGGTTCTTACCACAATCGTGCTTCCCACTGAGGCTTTCGCTGATTTCTGATAAGTACATCTGAGTGTCTTTAATTCTCCGACCAGTTTAGCATGCTCCGAATGAAGATTACGCAATGCATCTTCAGTAACCGTTAAGCGTTTTAAAAGTTTTCTATTTTCTTCCTTGAATTTACTGTTTCCACTTCCTGAATTTCCAAATCTATCGATATGGTTAGTCATTTTGAGTACGTTCATACTGGACTCCAAGGCTTTAACTTGCGACATAAGGTCTTCCTTTTCTTGACCTTGTTGAGTATTTATTCTTTCAAGAATGTGTATATCATTTTTTAATTTATTGATGTACGCATTGGCAGATTCCAACGAATTTATAAGAGAAGGCTCCATAAGTTCACATTGCACTCCATCAGATTTAAGACGAACCCTTTCCAAAGGTGAAAACGAATTCGGATAGTTTGCTGCTGATGAAGGCATTGTCGTATGATGATTATAGCCTAAACAAAAGCGAACTGTGATTATAAATGTTGAAAAAATTATAAGTGTGACATATTTTCCTCACTGACTACGTAGCGTACCTCTGTGGTTTTGGTACTCTTTGCCAAAACAATTACTGATGGATTTGAAATGAGCCTCCGTTATGGAATCCTTTAGCAAAACGAAAATATCATACAATAATAAAAAAATATAAGTACACTAAATACATTTATATATATAGTTGACTCATTAAGACCTTTTCAAATAATGTATCCAGACTTGCACCAAATAGCCTTGACTGCTCTATAGATTTAATTAAATTTTCACGATTTTCATCGGTTAGTCCTGTCAATGAAACCACCTTTTGAGATTCTAAACGCAGCAACGTTTCTACAAAATCCGTAAGCTCCTTCATTCTAGACTGCAATAATCCAACCAATTGTTGGATTGCTGACAATTTATCCTGTGGGTAAACAAAGCACAATATCATAAAATCAGACATATACCTTTTGTTTTACAGCAATCGTCAAAAACTTAATATAAGTTGCTAAAAATGTTCAATAAGCGTTATTAAATATGATAATTATTAGGCACATGCGCATGCGGAAAGCCCTTACTTATGTCTCGAACGCTTACCAAAGCATGAGTTTATTGTAGCAGGTTCTAATGGTACTAGTCAAAATTATTCAAAGAACACATAGTGAATGCAATGTGCTTTGTTCATAGTGCAAAACAAGTATCAACAACATAATACATTAGTTAACTAATTATTATTTCTCTCCGCATGGCCTTTAAAACGAAAGTAATCAAAACGTAAGGAAATTTCATATATGAAATTGATTATACACTAATTACTCACAGAATTTGGATTAAGCGCAATCCTATCAAGGTTATCTTTGGTTTTTTCTGACAGTTTTCTTTCAAGCTTCTGATTTCGTTCCTGAAGTTTGACACAGTTCTTTCCGATTTCCTATAAAAAAAATTAATTAAGAATTAAGGATACCATAAATACTCACAAACAATTGTTGACAATTTTAAGTTAAAAAACCTTTAACGATGCAGACATTTCCCGGATTTTGCTTTCATGTTTCATCTCGTTGTGTTTTAATTCAGCTTCCAAACCACTTATTTTTCTATCAGAGAGTTGTAACTTTTCTCGAGCAACTGCGAACTCTGCTTGAAAATTTCTGAGCTCATTATCTTTTTCCAATAGTTTAGTTTGCCATTCTGAATTTATAAAATCCACATCATTTTGCTCAAACGCGAAACATGCAATCTTGTCAACTTCATCGTCACTATTTCGAATGGAGCTTTGTTTTTCATTTAATTTTTCTATTGTGTTATTTGCTGTTGCTAAATCCTGCAAAATTTCCTGCTGCTTGCTTATTAGCTCTTCATTTTGTTTAAAAAGATCCGTGACGCGCTGCCGCTCAATCACCAAATTCTCCTCAAATGTATGAAGTTTCTCTTCCAATGCATCTTTTTCCATTTTTAATTTATCTAATTCGTTGTTCAGGGATTCTACAGCAGTACCAGAAGTCGTCGACAAGGATGAATGTGCGGTGGAATGTGACGGAAACACGCTTCCATTTTGAGTGATATTGCTAGCAAGACTTTGATGTTGGGGAAGATGTGAATATAATACTAAAACAAAGAATATTTGGTTGGGTATTTTACATTAATCATCACAACATGTCAAGATAAGATACGACAAGATAGCGTTATTCTTAAAATTACCTGCCAAGTCCGACGAACTAGTTTTTACTCCAGCCTTTTGTTCGCTCAAATAAATACGAACCCTCAACTGAAAATTCTCCTGTTGCAGCTTCTTAATTTTTTCGGAATAGTCTTTTAGTGTAGGACATCTTTTAGATCCCGGCGACGACGACAAACCAAGGTCAAAACTTTCATCATCTAGCTGAAATTGGTCCAGCGCGCATGGCGATATTGGCCTAATTGGCACAGGCGTTACATTTGAAGGTGAATCAGACATTGTGTAAGTTCGTGAATTACGTAAGGCACTTTTACAATGTTGTACTACAAAATACTCGACCACTCAAAATATACATACATCACAAAAACACAAATTCATCGTGTAGTTCCCTTCGGTTTGTTGTAAAAATTTCTCACTTGATTCTTTAATTTAAACCGTTGATACATGTGACATGAATTATCGGACTTACACTTATTGGACATGTGTCTTCAGTCTTTCAATTAAAACCTTATTTATTCTATATCTATGATTAAAACCTTTAAAACTTTCAATTCCAAGTCATAAATAAGCCATAAATTAAAAGTAACCATGTCACAAAGGATGAAATCAAACGTGTAGTACCATTTCATAGGAAAACCCCGTCTGCTTTCCTCGTCAATACAGACCACTGCTGCAGGTTCAGGGTTATAAAAGGCAAATAAATGGTTGAAGAAACAACGCACTTCTTATGACTTACAACTTATTGAGAACGCAGAAACAGGAAATGATGTTGTACGAAGATATGAACAAGAAATTGAAACTTTCAACTTCGCATGAAAAAACTTGAGTCTCAATAACTTCATAATCCTACTAAACTACACAAGGAAATGGGGGAACTTGTATATATACAAACGATACTACTACTTCTAACAACTTCCGTCTCAAATCAAAAGTACATAATTGCAAGATGTACGTAGGTATGTGTATATATTCATTTGTGTTATTAGTTATTACAGTGGCATATGAAGGACAAAAATATGGAGCATCAAAAAGAAAAAAAAACTTTAAACGAAACACAACTACACTGCAGCGCTGAGCTGTTGATTAAAACTTGGAACAGCACAGTAGATCAGCCTGTTTTTTGTGCGTTATGGAATCAGGAGGATGGATGCAGGCAGACACAACAAACTCGACTTTTTCAGTCGGCTTAGGCAACAGTTTTAAAATCCCTCAAACCAAAGCCAAAGTGAACCTGTAAACCATGAGAGCATATTCTCTACACTGACTCCTTCCTATCCTCCTATCTCTCCGATTTCTATTCGCTATTATCATCAGTCATCGGTGTACCAATAACATGCCTCGCTCGAAAAATAAGTCGTTGTATGTGATTCCCAACCGACCGTTTTTCGTTGTTTCTTTGTATATGCTTTAAACTTCTACTTTTTTCCTTCCTTCTTCTATATCCTTCCCACTCCCACTTGTACACTTGACTCGAGCATTTGGGCCTTCCTGTTATCAGAAGCAGGAACGGGGCTTGGTTTGCTGGTGTATACTCTTCTCAATTCTCGAACACGTTGAAAGTAGACTCTGAAAACGAAAAAGTAAAAATCCGGAATCACGGCCAGGCTAAATTTAGCTTTCACTACGCAGTTCACTTTATAAAAACACAAAAAGTGAACACGCAAAGAAAAACAAAAATAATTATCTCAACAGAATTTTAGGGAGGGGAGAGCCGAGAGGTAGCACGCTTATTTGGCTGAGACTAAAATGTAATTTGTTTTCATGCGTCGCATATATTCTGGTGGTGAACGAGCATAAAGCCAACACGACTTTATTTCGCTTCTTTACCAGAAGCAGCAACATTTGGCATTTGCACGCAATGCAAAATTCTAATCGAAATGATCATTTCATTACGGTATACGAGAATACTTACAACTTAGGACTTGGAACATTAAATGTCAGAATACGATGCGTACAAGCATATACACGAGAGAATTTATTCGCTTTCATTCGGTGCAGCTTGCCACTACTGACTTATCAGCACCGCGCACATTCATAATTAATTAATACACATTAGAAATGACGCAAGAGCTTTTTCTTTTACTGTGACTGTGAGGTCTCCGCGAATCAATTTTCCTTAGGAATGAGTCAAATCATACATCATGCCTTATTCATCGTTTAATATTATTTTTTGCACTTTACATTTAACGGTAACGCTGACTTTATTTTAAAGAAAATTAATGGGATAATTTAATTTCATTTCGCTAAAAATGCTAATTGTGCTAGGCGCGATACTATATATATGTATCCACTAATGAGATAAAGAAAGTGACGCGCACGTAAAATATGCTACAGAAGTGCAAATGTTACATACATTGGATATTACAAATGTAGAGAGGTTATAGTTTTCTATAATTAATATGTGGATGTTGATTGACTTGATGACTTGACTGACGAAATGAAGCAAGGACAGAAAAATATAAATGAAATTCACGGAACTGTAGTGCAAAGAATTTTGGCACATGACATGCAGGAAAATAAAGATTGATAGTGTGACACCACCGACGTCGGTGACGAAAAATGAAAGTAAGTCTGAAGTGAGAATACGTGTGAGGTTTGAGTTGTGGATTATCAGGATGTAAGATGTACGGTTAATATCCACTAGTTTGCTATAAGGAAATACGCTTTCGATATAAAATCTACAAATGATTTAAAATGATACAATGTATCTAGCTAGAAAATTGTTCAAATTTCAATAAAAAAAAGGTATTCTATATTCCAAAAATTATACTATAATATTCTATACCCGGAAAAATGTGTGTATGTATTTGGTTCAAATATGTATTATGTAAGCATAAGTACGCAAGAACGCAAGTAATATGTGTAATAACAGCGTCAGCGTCTACTTCAGCGTATGTCGGTATTATTCTGAGATTTTTCCCTTATTACGATTTGCACCAAAAAACTTACCGAAGGGAAAGATTCATTGCATTGTGGAAGGAAACATGAAGACAGACGCAAGTAATGTACTAATTTTACGGTTTGAAAATTGTATTTTGTTTTAAAAAAGATAATCTTATTTAACGTCGCCATGTTTCGGTACTCCTACTCGCTCACCGGTCCGCTCACACGTGCCACTGCCACGCGTCTATATCATATACGGTTGCAGTTGCAGTATGAACGAATCGGAGTCGGAGTGTCGGATATAATCGGAGCATAACTCACGAATACAAACAGAGGTATGCATGGTATGATCATCATTATAAGTCGTATTTGCAAACGGCAAATAAATATGCAACAGACGCTTACACGTTTGAAAGTACGATTCTTATATGCGGAAATTCTGAAAACCGAATGTAATAAATGCCAAACTGATATTAAACTGATTTCCAAATATAGGAAAAGGAAAATGAAGGGATAAATTTCACTCCACACATCTTCCAACCCGTTTTCTCATTTCCACCATGTACTTTTTCAGTTTAAGGTTGTCCGAAATTTTATGGAAAGCAAAGATGCGTGGGAATTGAAGAATGAGTACGGATTGTGGTGAGCGAAGAACATGAGCAATATTGGTAGCTAAAGCAAATACCTTCGAGTTATAGCTGAAGTGTTATTGCCTTTTAGACTTTTGTTGAATTTAATCTGGATAGCATATTCATCAAGGAGTTATCTTCTTGAATACTCGTATTATTTTGGCAAGTTAATTTAATTGCTTGTTATTTCTTTAAAATTTACAAATTAGAATCCCGTCCTTGAGGAGTTATAATGAGAACTTTCATTTATGCATACACTTACATACAACGAACCGGTGTGGATGGATTAACTCACGCACGTCCTAAACATTCTTAACATTTGTTTTACAGAATGTTATACTTGAACCGCTTTCAACAACTTTACTAACAAAGTTCACAAGGACGCCCTTGCGTCTGCGTCTTTGGTTTAGAGTATTTATTTTTATATTGACACTATAATATGTACAAGGATGAAGGAGAGGAGAGGACGGCAGAAACATTTTACTTCCCCTTGCCTTTCAATACGTCTACTATATACTATGTACTATAAAATACCATAATTTCATGCATTTCTTTATCTCTATGCTAGCACAAAACAGTTAGCATAGCTTAATCCGATAAACTGTATGCCAATTCATCCTTAAGAACGATTTGCTTTTACAGAACTTAAATTTTAATCCACTGTCATTGTCAATGCCTTCAACTAAATAATTAACTAAAATAACGTTGTCTTGTCACGAGTAAAAAAATGATTAAAATTGCATTTATACAACATTGACGCACGTCTGTGTACGGAGACACACTTACCAAGTTATGGTTATCCGGTCAACTAGATCCTGTGTAAGTAACCGGTACACGTCATTTTCAGCTCAAGTAAAATTGATAATGATTATAGTCCTCTTAAGCACAATTAACTTTAGTAAACACTTTTGAAGTAGCAAAATGTTCTAATTTTTTAACTTTAAAGTTTGTCCGACATTATTGTACCAACTTTGTTAGTCAGTCAGTACTGAGAAAGTACTGTTACTGTGCGTTTTAAAAATCCAAACTCACAATGGAAACTCTCTCATTTCCTGTCTTTCTAGTTTTAGCATTACTGCTTATGTGCAGAGTGCAGAATACTAGATGAGACTAATATATAATATATAGACAACAGCGTAACTGTATAAATGCACATGTATGCATGTTTTTTGTACTTAAAATTTATTTCTTCGTTGATACATAGTTAGTCAGATTATGGCCCAATCAATCAATACTATATGTTCTAGTGATTTGCGAAAATTGTAGCATCGTCACCTACTTATCTTCCCTGCTACAATAAAGCAACAAAATGGTCTAGTGTCAAGTTATTATAGCTAATACCACAAACAAGTCTATTAATTTATTGTACACTTGATTTTCACCGTAATGATAACACTATAC
>JAHZNE010006412.1:0-20862 GCA_027744055.1 Callyntrura sp. NNG-2020
ACAAAACAACTAGTAGTCCTCTGAAATGTCAGGAATCAGAATATGTAAATTTCAGGCATCGTATTATTGTGTATCTCAAGTTATTCTAATTCGAGTAAATTCCTTTTACTTTGAGTGAATACTTTATACTGCAGATATTGTCACCCTCCACATCCATCTGCTTTCTAATTAGAAGAAAGAAAACACTTCTGTTGCACGGTTTCGTTGTCTAAGAACTGAATTAATGAAATTATAAAGGAGCAAAAGTGTGGTATTTCAGATCGCCCTGTAAGATAAGGCAGCTAGAGGTAAATATATCTGAGAATCTTGATAATTTTCTTTTTACATAAACTGGCGCTAAACACTGCATACAACAACGACACGGCAACGGCAACTGTCCTATCTGTTTCTTCCCTGGTAGCATACAATCAACTATATATGAAACTGACGGCAGTAAAGTCGACCTTAAATATCGATAGAAAGTCCTTTTAATTTTCGTTCCAAAAAAGGAAAAAAAAGCCCCAATGTTAGCAATTACTTTTATAGTTGGTGTTTTATATAAATATTATATAATTTTTAAACGTTATTTGATCGGTTATTAAATCAAATAGATCCTAACTAAAAAGTTAAATTAACCTTAAAATAATTTCTCCCGGCATAAAATTACTAAAGATATGAGGCAATGCTTGCAAGTAACAATACAACTAACACGATAACGAGATACAAGTACGGAGTTATGGTATGGCTATGCATATAAGCAAAGAATATTGTATAATAAATTATCTTTGTTGCTATACTTACACTCGGATGTTTTGTTTCCAGACGGCTTTCTCCAATATACTCTCCTCTTTCGGACCAAGCAGGCCAGACAAAACGATGTGCTACCAGTGTAGCAACCACCATGCCAAAGTTTCAGCAGCACAAGCCAGTTATCGGTGGCTTTGGCATTTACTTGCAACTGGCAACACATATTTGGATTCTAATCCGGCATTCTCCTCTTGTTATACTTTACCCATTCAGAGTGTAGGCTTTTCCTAGTATTGTTTAGCAACCAATCGTATACCGCTGTTGCTAAGGAGATATCTCATTTGTTTATACTAGTTCAAGTTCGTTCGCTGTGCTTCAACACCATGTGCAGGAATGTCCGGTGAAAATAACTTGAAGCGAACCTGGATGTGTTTTCAACGTTAAAATAAGGACGGGTGCACGAATGGTGCGCCAAAATACACTAAAGGGTACGTTGTACAAACAGAAAAAGCAAAAATATTTATATTATTATGTATGCATACTTTGAGATCCGACATTTAAGTCCAACTGCACAATTACTTCATGCATGAAAAAACGAGATGAAGATGAAGTACAGTACATTTAATCAGTGTAAACTAACAGGATTGTCTCCAAATAAAGGGTCGAGCTGAAGTGGTACTCACTACTACTAAATTTTCTTCCGTGCCACCAACAACAACCATAGGATACAACGATTATAGAATTGACTAATACCTATCTCACATAACTAATACCTATCTCATTTATGCAAGGCGTAAGCTTTTATTTACTATGATATACCGATAACAACAGACAAACAAGCATTGTCATACATAGCCTCGAGAAAGAAGTTTGAACAAGGATAAAACACAAGAAATCCCAATTTATGGTTTAATTCACAAATCTGGATTAAATTTGAAAACGTCAATATTTACACAAGTATATTTAAGTGTTTCTGTAAAGATAAGTGATAAATTCGTACAAAAGTAGTAACTTCTATTTATTTTACTCGTTGTTTTCTGTATAATTCCTTGGAGCAAAAAATTTAAGGGTGAGCTCTCTCTGCTTTCTCCTTGGGAGTAAGGATAATATAGGTATTAACGAATACTGATATACATATTTATTCCGTACTTTGTGCTAAGCACAAATAATTTCTGCACCTCACCATCCTCATGTGCGTTTTTGGTGGCGTATCGTGAGTAAAAGCATTAACTGGCTATTACATCTTTTTCGTCTTAACAATTATTATAAACGAAGAGAGAATTTCTATTACAAAAATGAAAATAATACTACTCTGATAGAATAAAGGATGTGTTGCTTTCTCATTGCTATCACATGTATCTTGTGGGGTATCAAACATAACAAGAGCATCAAAAGAAAAAGGGAACAAACTTGCCACAACTCACAGTAGATCGTTCCGTGCGAACCTGAACGTTTTAACTCACAACAAACATCTTATATATTTTACTGTTGATATAGCAAAAAAGTGACCGTATCTAACTTCGACATCAAAACAACAAATCATTTTTCTGGGTAAGCAGTTGTCAAGTAAGCATCAAGTGAAGCTGATAACGTTGCCTGATGCATCTGATAACAAATCTATAGTTTTCAACGGCAATTCATATTAAAAATAATTTTCAACTAAACGATGGCTGTAAACGGAATTTTCTTTATTGGAGACCAAAAACAAAAAGCGAGCAAAATTGTTAATGAATAATATGAATTTGCTGTTGTTATACCGGGATGAAACAGTCGCTAGAGAGTATAAAATTGTGACTTATAAAAGCGTATGAAAGTAAAAGCAGCACGGGGAAAGTAAAACATCGTCCAAAGAATATTAAATTAAGCACAGCAAGAAAAGCGTCAATGGACAAATTTAATACACAGTTTATACAAACAATTATAGTTGAGCAACATGAATTTAATCACTCCTGATTTTATATACAGTTCAGATAAACATAAACACTTTTGCGAGTAAAACAGATGGAAACATCCAAAATGTTTCAGAAAGGGTTGAATCTTCATCTTGTAGAAACAGTGCAATAATTAAATGATGAACATTGCCAAGTAAATGCCGTAAGCTCCAACTTAATTTACAACTAACATTCTCCTTAATTTTACAAAAATGTGGTATCAAATATGATTTAGATTATAACACTGAAAACTTTTGTTGCATATGTTGCATAGTTTATAATCATTTATTTTGTTACTGTACCATAACTAAATTTTTACTTGTTGCTTAGTAAATTAAAGTGAAATCATGTATATAATGCTCAACTAAATATTAGGTACTACTTACATTCAATGTCGTGCTTCCCACTATTACTGTGTCAGAATTTTAATGCTTCAACATACTTATTCTAATTGAATTACTCTACGACCTAATTTTCAACTATCATTCTGTTTACAGTTTCTCATTAAAGCGGGGCGCAAATTTATAAATTAAAAATGGATTTAAAGGTATCCAAAACTCAGACATATTGTAGCTAATTGTTGTCAATTTCTATATAAATGTTCTACTTTCTCAACATTTTTCGTTCACACATTTTGCTCTGGTAATAAACAAATTAATTTTTCCATTCCATAACAGGAATGCTTTATACTCCTTGTAACATTTCAAAGGATTTGCAAATTTTCTGTACAATATTCCTGACTTACACACTGTTTCCCTGGCCCATAGTTGTCATTTAAGCTGTTTTTGTTTCATAATAGTTCACTGTATACTTAATAAATTTTATTCATTCCTACAGAAACAACTTTAAAAATCAGCTTTCATACTCGACATATTTTACGTTTGTTAAAATAATCTTATTTTTAAAGTGTACATTCGTATAACATCCGTATATCTTGTTTGATCCTCCGTTGGAGAACCTTTGAACAAAGATTGAATCCTACGCGTATACCTATTATAAACGCACAATTTTGCTTATTAAATTTTTTTATCACTTATACAAATAAAGGTACATCAATACTGCTCAATCACATATTCCAGGTTCAAATTTTTTGCAAGTTAAATCAATACAGTAATTTTACTTCATCCCCCTCTAACACACCATTCATTTCATCATTGGTACATTTAGTCTAAGACAATCATCAGTTAAATTGCACGAGTTTGGACGACGGATTAATTCTGACGCGTTTTTGACTTAACAAATTTAAATTGAAAAATATTTCATGAATTAAATATTAATGTAAAATCTTGGCTAGAACCAACAATTTATTTCTTCCAGTTTGCTTTTGACAGATTGCGTTTTGTTATTTTTTCAAATTCATTGACTCTTTCACGTTAAGTTGAACTAGGATCCTTTGTTTCTGTAAAACAATGATTTTTTTTTAATTTCGTACATACTGCACATGGAGGGTGTTGAAATATAAAACAGTGACTTATTTGTAGAAGGAAATATTACTTACTTTTCCCCCTTCCCCACCTTTCAACAAGCTCAAAGTGAACTTACTTCTGGTTTGAGTTTACTTCAGAATCATACTCCATATCATCAAGTTTTCTCTTTCGACCAACTTGAACTTCCTCATTTTCTCCCGATGGGTTATCATACAGTTCACCTTGTGTAATATTCCATGCACCATCTCCAGGATCCTCTGCAGGTTTGTCGTCGTATTGAACAGTTTTGCCCGACTCGTAAACATCTTCTACCTCCATCGCTATTGCTTCCTGCGGCTCCCCTTGAGGTAAAGTTTGGTGTTTGTCCGCCGTCATATTCTTGTTAACTTTTATTTCATCCTTACTTATTCCAGGATTAATGATGTCAAGGTCATTTTGCTCTAATTTGTCCTGTGCGAAAAAGGAACATAACCCAAATATTTCCTCTGAGCCAGAAGCCCGACAACGTTTAGATGTCCCTGCTGATGGCTCCAAACTATATGATGCTGGCCAAGGTTCACAGGCATCTTCTTGTTCCAATAAAGTTTGGCCCGTTGATTGGACATTGGGCGTAGCTTCCTTCTCTGTCGTAATTTTTTGTTCCATTTTGGTTATATAATATTCTAAAATATTCAATTACATATGCTCAGTGTACTTCACTTCATTATAACACGTAGGATGCCCACGTGCAAGTCTATTATTTTGTAATAATTGCAAGGTTTGGTTGATGCTTACCTGTTAATAAAGTGTTGGTTTCGTCATAAGCCTAATGTCTCAAAATAAAGATGCTGCTGCAACGGCTCCGTCCTATCTTGTAGCTACTAAACGTCTGAGCAAAAGGGAACAGCACACCATGCTCCTTTACACACAGCAATAAAAAGTGAAAGCAAGGGAAAGAGTGTTCAAATTTTATAACGCTATCTTCCAGCTTAATTTTTTGCGGGGTGTCTCGAATTTTCACGACGAAATGGGCTTCTATCTGCAAGCAGAGGACACCTAACACATGAAAGCAATTACAAAACGCAGTGTACCGTGTTGCCTGCAAGCGTTCACTGTATCTGTTTTTCGCATTTTACCGTTTGTGGGCATATCTTCAATTTCGGCTATCTTGTTAAATGATTTCATGTATCGACAATTTTTCTTCTCTTTTATACATGGTATAGTCATGTAACAGTAAAAACAACATGAATATTAGTACGGGGTATGTGGGACGGTAGTATTACGCGGAAATTAGAACTTTCACTGAGAGCTGCCGTGTAAGTATAATTGTGTGGGTGAATGAAAAAAGGAGCGTAACGCTTTTCTACTTCATCTCAAAATGTGTCCCCTCTCTGGTAAAATGGTAAGCTTATAATAATATGATTACATTGGGTGGCAGCATACATTGTATACCTATTTCTATACAATAGATGTATTTATAGGTACAAAAGTACGTTTGTGCTTTTTGTACTGACATATTTGAACAAATAATCTGCTGTTCATAACTCTCACAGCAATTTGTTTACTACGCCTGATTGCCAGACTGCTTTGCTTTCCCCTTTCTCGCCTTTCTCCCAACAACATGAGAAGGTGATCAAATTATTACGGATCATGATTTCTATGCCTCCCGTCCGTCCTCTTGTAGTCGGAAGTATGAAGAAAGCTGAGTAGCTTTCTTCGCTGGATAAACAATATGCTTTGCTGGCGTAGATGTTATTTATAGAGATGTAATCTCTCCGGTACAATGGAGCAAGCTTGAGGATGAAACAAGTTGTCTCAGTAACCGACAATGAGTTCACCCTCTCCTTTTTTTATAGAGAGCTGCCTTCGTAAGTAATGTTCGAGAGTAGTAGAGGATATAAATGCAAGAACAGTAGATGCGAACGTACTATTCAGAAGGTATTAGTGATATGTGATAAAAAGAATATATGATTTAATATACACGCAGTAAGGATGACACGACACTTCGTTTTATAAAGATGCTACAAACATAGGATGTATTTTACAGCTATAGGCATTTCTTCTTGCCTTTGCGAAAAAGGAAGATTTTAGATCCGTTCTTGATACAGTGATCATGTTATATTTTCCTTTCACCTGCTCGAGGGCAGAAGCGATTTTAGCTCGACATTTGGCTTAAAAATGTGAGGGAAATGGAGAGGGCAAACCCTTATGATTCCCAAATATAAGACCCATATTCGCATTTGTATCAAAGCACTTTATCAAGCATGCATCACTATTACGTATAACCATGAGCTTTTCAGTTTTGTTTAGAGGTACTGATGCCGTATTTTATTTTATCTTTAAATGACGTTTGACTTTTTAGTCAACAACAACCCTGAGCTTAACATTTGGGTGACGTTAAACGTGCTAGTGGGAGAGTTAATGTGTATGTTAACAGATTTTAGGATTACCAAAAACAACTCTGCGGAGCAATACTTTGAGAAAAAATACTTACTCTCCTTTCACAAACCCGGTACTTTTGCACAAAGGTAGGTTTCACAAGTAGGTTTTATTGGGGATTATTTTAGTATGCTGTAAAATCGAATGGAATAAAAATAAGATGTCAACTAAAATGTAAATGACATATATTTAGATCTTTGGTTGTACCTACTTCAACTATTCGTATTTTTTGCGAGATGTACATATACAGCTTATTATACAAATAATGTTTTGGCTTTAAATTCAAGTATAATATCTCATTTTCTTGCATTATTGGATGTTTACAATTATCTTCTTCAATATCCAACGAAGAGAAAGCATGTTATACTTGTTGCTACAAGTAAATATGCCGCAGCGTTGCTATTATTTGGAAGCAACAAACTCAAAACATGAAATGTTAAAAAGGCATGCCATGTTGATGTTTCATACAGCAGCAATATACTAAAATTACAAACACAAAACGAACTTATTGAAAGCTGAATTTTTTGGTGAGCATTCTTTGCATTTACATGCATGCATTTACAAGATTAAATACATTTATATGACACACGTAAATTCTAACTAAAGTAAACTCTTCATTCTCTGCTGGAGACTCACTTTTAGTTGTTGTAATCTTAAAATATCTCTTTACAGTAAAATATGTTATGAATTTGAAAGTTCAAGTTGTACATCTAAATTGCACCAAGGTGTTTGCGTAAAGACATTAGAAATGCTTTTTTATCTAACATTAATTTTGGTCTAAGAATGTGTCTATACATACATGCAAACAGCGGACATATAATTTGATGAACGAAAGCTGCTGCGGATTCGTAGTAAATATAATTTGTTCTCTAAATTACCGTAAATGTAAATGCAATAACAAGCACAAACACAGGTAAGGCATTAAAATACAAAGGTAAAGGAAGATGAAGGTTGTACCATGACTGCCGATGCAAACGCACACGTTTTTTAAATATAATTTCCTCCGATCATGTTCTCCTCAAGATAAAATTTCTATTTGAAATGGCCTGGTTAATATCGAAGACTTAATACCACATGAAAGGCATGCTTCTTTTATGGAACCTGTATAGTAATACGTCAAAGTAGTAATTTTACCTCCATTTCTTTCAGTAGGAGTACAGAGTGTATGGATAATAAAGGGAAATGCGCCCAAAAATTTCCATACGAGAAAGCATCTAAGTACTCCATTACTTGTGTTAAACCCAATTAATTGTTTCCTCCGTCTACTCTAATGTGCACCTCAACAAGCATTTCCCAAAGGAAAGCTTTAATGAACAATTGCATTACCTCCTATTTTAATTACAAAGAGATATATTGAGTTAAGGAAAACGAAGAGCGAGGGAGAAAAAGATGGAAAAGGGGAGGATAACTTTCAAAAAGGGCAAGTAACCATCAATACCAGCCTGGTATTTGTTGATATTTTAGTATTGCTCGTGTCACACGACTCGTGTGGGATGAGGGCAACAGTGTTTCGGCATTATTCAGCAGCACATTGTGCTTCATAATAACAACCATTTCCATGTAAACATGACTTTGGTTTAAACCCAACGTTTTTCTGGTTAAAAGCAACTTGTAAAATGTTTTCAAAGTTGTAAAAACCATGGTGATAGTAGGAGGGGATGTTTGACGGCATGGAAAGATGGTAGAGTTATGCATTCTTTCGTTGAAAAGTAGAAAAGGGAAAGCATCGAAGAAGGAGCGAATGATACAGTTGAGAGATACATTGTACTGCGTGGCCCCTCAGTGCTATGTATATATAGCGAAGTTTACCCCAGATCACAAGACAGAATCAAAAGACGGTGAGAAAAAAACTGATCACATCTCGCAGTAGGTCGTTGTGTGTGAAGAAAGTAGGACACATGTAAAACGAAGTGTTGTATCTTGTGTCGCTTATTTACTGTTGGAAATACGTGCACGGTTTATGCGGCTATATGCCAAAGATTTAAATGCTACTTGAGCTGTAGTCCTTCTAAGGTGTAGTGAACTGTGATTTTTTTGGGTGACATAATTTTAACTTGAAGACTGGCCTTCCTGGAAAACATAAAATCAACAAGTAATTAGTAAAATAAAGTGGTAAGTTTTTTTAAGGTAATAAATATTTAAATTTTGGTAATTTCTAAAAAAATTGATAAATTTACTAGCGTTTTGTTTTATTTTTACTTCATAGATATAAATACTTGTCAATCAAGTTTTGCCTGGCACCCACCAACATGGGAAATAATCAGAGTAAGGAGTTGTCAAGTCAAAAAAGGACTTCTACCAAAGTTCCTTACAAAAACTTACCATCTACAATCTTGGATCCCAACTCTGGTCAAAAGCAGTATTCTCCTAAAAAGGGGCAATCTACAAAAGGCACAAAATATCAAGATAAGCTTCCAAGCAAGGCAACGTGTATACAAATTAACCCATCATATGCCTATACTGTGGCTTTAGCAGAGTCAAGCAGAAAAGTTTCAGAAGACCCAGCTATAAATTACAAGTGCACAGGAAAATGGACGCAGCACGTGTTCAATCAAATAGGCATTGATGACAACAGTACAGAATCAGATATTAGAACGGCTGTAATATCATTGGAGGAAAATGCAGAAGAGATCATAAAAAGGGCTGATGCAGAGCTAAAATTCTATAAACGGCTTGCATACAGAAAAACTGTTTTGTTGAAAAGGCTACTATATGCCAAAGAAGAAAAAGCAAGACTTGTTAATAAAAAGTTACATGTGCTTGCGGAGACAAAACATTTTGTAAACGAGCGACGTGCCGTTACTGAGGCAATTCAGAACAGCGTCTCGATACTGGAGAAACTTATTGAAGATACTGATAAAAGTAAAAATGCTCTCAGGATCAGTGAGAAGGAACGAAAGGATATTGATATAAAAATGGCTAGAAAAAGTGGAGGGATGCAAGAGAACCCGGAGGCGCTAGTTAATGACATTCTTGCCAAATCGACAATCAACCCCGATTAAAGCAAGGGATTTGAGGATGACATCCCGACAACCGATACCCTACAACACTGATAGGTAACCAACTTGTATTTGCTAATCTGCGAATAAGTTAAACCTGAATAGTACATTATTGCACCTTTATTCGCTAAAATTTGCAAAAAGCTCAGGTATATCAGAAACGATTGTAAAAGCGTAAATCGAACGTGTAATACCACACCGTAAGATCACCAACGCGATAGATGACCTGTTTTACGTTAAGTGTGTTGACTATTTTTTGGACAGTTGGTAAATGTTATGTATGGTATGTTATGTCAGTTAGTATACTACGCATGTTGGTTTCTAGTTCATATTTGTAATCTTTTCATCGACTTCTAAAATTAGACAAAAAAAAACAGAAAACAATTGTCCCGTAGAAAATACATGGGGACAGGTTTATAGTACATTCAACACATATATTATCATCTGAATATAATGTCACCGACGCTGACATCATACAGGACAATCTTGCGCTTATGTAGTATTAAGCATTACACATAAAAATAAGCGGTTATGGTTGATCTCAATCCAATCGATAATGTAGGTTCATAATTTTAGCAACATGATTTGTACTTGATAAGTATTTGATGTAACAAATTACAGCAAGAAATTAGATGAAACTCTTTCATACAAAATGTAAATCCAATGCTATATGAAAAACAAATTTAGTATGCAGTGGAAATTTATTTATCAAGTAGAAATTCTAATCTGCGTCAGGACAATGTACAGGACACAAACGGTCTATTAATAAATGACTTGCATTTTTAAGCGTGAAATTTTATAAGGAATGGTGATGGAAATTTTTTGTTGATGAAGGTCGATTAGACATTAAATTTAAAAATAAAAAGTATTCATAATTTGACTATAAGGGCTAGACATCGATAGATCATGAAAGTTAACATTTTTAACTCAAGTTCTCCATTTGGCTACTATGCATTTCAATTTTATCTGATAACCTGTGTACGAGCATGTTGCGCACTATATAAACCTTTGTTGAAACAGACGATGGCACAACTTAACCCGCTATCTAGCAGTAGAGAAAGTAAACATCCCACGTTCATCCTTGAGCATTAAACAAGAAAGTTTATAGATAATAGTGATGGCTTAATTATATTGTGGGAGTCTCTGTCGAACCTTTTACCTCTATCGTAGCACATTTTATCTTTTGCCGCTTATGTAAATGGTAGGGTGGAAAATCATATTTTAGAGCCTATATAGTCATAACAGAGACAATGATGAGAGAGACAAATGTGTTTCTCCATAGAAACTCGTTGGTTTCTGTTATACGTGGTTGTACGGGTAGATATGGGTTATGTTAGTTTTAATGGACAAATATGCGCTATAAGTGTTGTATGTATACGTTATATATATCCGTACAAAATTTAAAATCGCACTGAATAAAACTCAATTTGAATATACATTAGATAACTAAACTTACAGCCTACTAAAACCCACCTAATGAGACATTATCAGGGTACGATAAAACATTGTTAATAATTGGTTCCCCAGATCATTTATTTGATCCGCCCCTTTCTCTGCTGGAAAAGCATCCATCTGTAAAGGATTAAAAATATATTTTTGGTCTGGACCGATTTCGTAAATTTTGAAGAATTTAACTCATTTAATACATAAGTACATAATCATTGTTAGATCTGAACATCTTAGACTTGTTGTAAGGACAGTATTTATTTAAATCGCATGTCTACGTAAGTCACGGGGGACGGGGAACATTATAATAATGAAGCTGTGACTAGCTTTAAAAACTTATTTACTCTTGTTTAGTTTGAATTGAATTAAATAATTTTCGATGGTTTCATGAACGTATATTAAGGTATCAAAGTCGGTAATTACCTACATGAATCATTTCGCTTATTCGACTCATAACGGAGAAATAATTTTGTACTCCACTGTCACCATCACGATACGAAGAAAAAAAAACAAAATTTATAGAGAACTCAATTTATTATTCACTGTTTTAAATTTACTGGAAAACATTTTCGAAAAACAAAAGCTGCGTCATTGTTCACACATCTGTCAATTATGTGTATATTGATGAAATAAACATCCATACTGAATATTCTACCCAAATTAAAATCAAGCTGTGTTAAGCACTATTTATGTACAATTTTAAGCAACGAGTCATGCTTTTATCTACATAATTGTTAAATACAGCCATAATTTATAATTGGATTGTTTGAAACACCCTCGCTCAATTATGTTTCATGTTTACTAATTAATAATTAGTAATTATAATATTAGTTTTGATAAATTGTACGTTGTGAAGAAAGTGCAATATATGCCATAATTAAACATTCATTCAACAAAATGCTACGTTAATTATTTGTTATGAAGCAAAGTGTGACTTAATTGCATACGTAATATACAATGATGTGTTTAGAAACGAGTATCATAAAAGAGTAAATAACATCGGTAATAGAATAATAGATTTCTCTCACGTCCCCACCACTAATTCAGCACAACACTCAACATCATTCTACTGGAATAGTAAATAATCGATGTAAAAAAGATTAGAATACGTCTGAGTGGTTATCCTCGCTTCACTTCAACAAGAAGCCGCTCGCATTTTTCAGCTTTAGTTTTGCTATCACTGTTTCCTCCACACTACCAAAGAAGCAACAATATTGTTAAGCTAGTAAGGGTCATTAACATCTTGATACCTCTCATAGACCCACTTAGAGTCTGAATAAATCTGAGTAGCTTTCAAGACTGCATAAACATTACAATGTGTTTGTGTGGATGTATGTGATGGAGGTGAAAGCTCTTCCGTGCAACAAACAAGCTGGAGGATCGAACACGTTGCCCCGGAAACCAACGTATTTACCCTTTCTCAGCTCTCTCTTTTCTGTGTACCTATACATAGCTCCCCAAGAAAGTCGATTCAACACATTGAATTTACTGGGAGCAAGAAACCCTCTCTAAAGGGTGGTGGCTAGAGGCAACTTTTGGAATTGGTGGCAATGCATATATTGAACTTGTTCGCCATAAACCTGAGTAATGTAATAAACCGTTGTAAACGTTATAGATAAGGTGCACTTTAATCTTATTGGTTGTAAAAGATTGTTTGCACTGTCGAGGTGACCTAAATGGCCTTTAAACGTTAGATGTCAAATAGATCAACCAACCCTGGTCAAATTTTATAAAACTTCAAAGCGATGTTTATTGTACTTGCATACCAAATTTTAGCTAATTTTGGCGTCATTTAAAACTGTACCAGTCTCATTCCTCTAGGGGGATCAATATAATGTGTTCATATTCACTACATTTTAAGCTGTTGACTAAAATTTTTGATTGTCCAAAACCCCATTTCAATCGAAGTTATTGCGTTGAAACAGTGACTAAAACAATGTGGTGATCTTTGGTGACTTCTGGAGGTCACATAATTCATCAAATCCGAGTCAAACTTTGTAAAACGCTATAGGAGAACCCAAGATACCTGTGTACCGAATTCCAGCTCATTTGGACGTATTTAAATATTTACCCCTCCCGTTTCCCCCGGGGGATGATCTCGAATGCCCATCTTCGAACTTATCCGAGGTATTGACCATATCTGTCTTTCAGTGACAACATAATTTCGAAATTCTTCTCGTATACGAGTTATCGTGACGACGAACGGAAGGAAGGACGGATGGACGGGGTTAACAGACACTCACTGCAATTCCAATAAGGTACACTGAAGTTCACCTTAATAAAGCACAACGTCTCAAAAAATAATATTCGTCGTTGTTGTGTATACTTTGAGGCCACAGCTACAACGTAGTGGGTAAGTTTATATAGGAATGTCCCAACCGAGTAAGAAAGGAAACGAGGTGGAATAACATCATAAAATTCCAATTATTTGATGAAACGGAGGGGCAATGAATAGGTATACATTTGTAGATATACAGATTTAAAGGAAACTTTCTTCAATAATGCTCTATATTAAACAGTTTATACATAAAATAACCTTAACACTCTTTAGATTTCCTTTGCTTCAATACGTAATATTGAAGCAATGTAAACCATTTTTATCTAAATGTTTAATAAATCAATAAATAAATGTGGGAAAGACGTTATGGTGCCAAAATTATTGCCTTTACATTTGCTATAAAAATTAGACATCAACATCAATCGAAAATGTATGAAAGCTGCAGTAATTCAAAGAGTTAATGCATTGCTTCGTCTTTAAGGATTTATTTTAACTGTTTTATAATTTGGATTATCAAAATGATCTGTTTGAAGTGCTTAAAACGGTTAATATCAGTGGCGTGCATAACGGTCGAAGATTTAAGGTCAGCATGACTAACAATAAGTTAATAGAATGTTAATTAAAATCGTATCTACAAACCTGCGCCAGGCATACGTAAAACATCTACAAAACAAATGTCGGTCCGGTTTAATATTTGTACGTATTGGACAACCGTCTATGGCTTCATATATGCTTATTGATACCTTCCCTTTTGCACAATACCTTATACAACAAAATGAAGTATGTTTGTCAAAAATGCCTCATTTTGGCAAAAATATATTTTATTAGAATGCTTGTTACGCTTTCCAATGTTATACTGGATGAGGAAACACTGTTGTCAATATTTTTAATGCTCATCATGGTGTACCTTTTTTATAACCCATGAATGCTGCAGCATAGCAGGAAAGCTTCAATACATTCATCCCGTTGAATCAACAAACTTACAAAAAAATATCTCCTGAATTTTTTTAGCACACAAGGAACTTTTCTTATTAATACACTTATTAAAAGTAACACTGCTTTAATATAAAAACGTATTGTTGGGAAGCATAACAACATGAAAAAAGCAGAAAAGCCATAATCATGATCGGCGTGGGAACGATAATAAAATGCCCAAAAATGGCGTGACAAATTGTATCTTTGCTGGATGTTCACGATTCAACGCGCTTTTCATTTAAATTGGCTGCTGGTACAACAAGAAAAAGGATCCATTAAAACTCAAGAAGGAAAAAGTGAATGCTGAGATGATAAGTCATACTTCATGTGAAGGATAAAATTATTTGCATCATTATCCTCATCATTCTCAAATGTTTATATTGTATATTCTCCAGGAATATTTCCCCAAAATATTACTTTCTTCATTATTTGAAGTATAAGTTCAAAAGTGAGAGATAGTATGAGCCCCGTTATGTATTAACAGCAGTGGAAACTACACAATGACTTGGCAAAAGTTGCTACTTAATAAAATATGCGAATGTAGTTTTGCGGACGAATGGAAACGGCAACATTACGGTTTATCACTTGATCTCAGTATGCCCTTTCTAGTAACTTTTGCTCGTGTATTTGAACTCTTTCGATAATATGATCAAGATAACTACATATATACGGGACTGACAGTCGTGATCTACGCTTTGGTAAAGAGAAATCTCAAGTGCCCCGTGCAGTATGACGTACATGAGAATACACTTAGACGCATTTATCCGCTTGTGTATACATGTGAGACACTGGTGTACCTTTCAGTTCATTTTGCCATATTTTATATTCCCTCGGATGTTACCCCGCTGTGGGTTCACCGGAGTTGTTCATGAACCATAAGGCGCAGAAATCAACACCACAAAGTAGCAAATATGCCATAATTAAGTAATTTAAATGCACCCTTTGACCAGCTAGGCTAACTTTTAGTAGATGGAAGCAGTACCAACGTGAAGTTGTGTTGAATGCTACATCATCTGCACTAACTTTGAACTTTGTTACTCTCTGGTTATTCCTGAATGACCAGGTTCATCCCTACCCTATGACTTTGTTAGTCGCGTCTCGCGTCTAATTTTTGCGGGATGCTGACACATCATTTTAATAAATAATAAATGTTGTCACGGTTATGGTATTGACTCGTACAAATTACATCACACTAGCCTGTTCACTGCCTATGAAATGTCGACATGAAACATAAATATCCATAAAACTGCGTTTTAAAAGCATATTACATATATGTATGTATATAAGGGTTGGAATTTTTCGTCAAAACACGAGCCAATACCGGAAAACCGACAACTCCGAAAAAATGACTCCGACTTATATCGATTAGATTATAAACCAACTTCTTCTTAGTTGATACTTTTATTATTATTTCATTCCTCTTTTAGTATGACCCTCGCAGGGCTTACAATATTACATCTTCCTCTCCCCTCCCTAGCCACTGACCCACTAGCACAGTAGCCCAAAAATTGTAATTTTAGTAGAATATCCACCACCTGTTACACCAGTCACAATGAGTCGTTATGTCGCGCCGCAGGAGGACAACAATGCAAGAAGGGAGTTAATATTAATGAAACAGCGACAGATATGAAAACATTATCCATTTTATGCTGCTTGTTATTCCATTCTATGAAGGTAAATAAATCAGCCGTAGCGTCGACTCCCCCAAACATTAATTTCGAATGCAGCGATAACCTCATTTGTTATTCAAAACAGCGGCGCAGTCGTGCACGGGGGTTTGTATGACAGAATTAATGGGGCTTCCTGGAATTACTAATTACGCTTTGGGACGGACAGCGGACGTAACGTGGTGTGGGCAGAGTAACCCAGTTAGTGTGGCGGGTGGCCGAAGAAGACGAAAGTGATCAGCAGGATGATCCAAAAAAGCAGCATGGGACCGGGAACCGGGGGGTCGACGCGATACTGCACCAATGTCGTGGCAGTTGTAGCCGTTATTTATGCCGTATTGGCCAGCATTACTCAGGTATCCCATATCTAAAAAAAATATTAACGATTTTTCAAAGTTTCTCTCAAAATGAACCAAATTTTTGGGGTTGACGCAGGTACAATGTGGGGAGGATGCGAGTGCCAGAGAGATATCCTCGAATAGGGTACTGCCGGTGGATGCCGAGCACCAAACGAAAATCTCCACCCCGTTGGAACCCTCATGTGTTCAATCCATCAGGGAAAATTTAGTGAAGGTACAGTAGCCAGGGCGATTCACGGGAGTAAAAAAATGGATGATTTCAAGGTATCTGAGTGATTGGTTTGATTTTTGCAGTTTCTCAAAAGACACCCACACCGACAAGGTCGTCAGGATGACGGGGACGATGGAGACGATGGAGATGGGGACGGTGGAGGAATTGGAGGAATTTTAAGTGGGTTGGGGGAGGGGAATGGCGCGTTGAGCACGCTTTCCATGATACCCCAGGTGCTTCCCCAGTTGGTAAGCACCTTAACGCAGCTGAGCGGCGCGGTGAACCAAGGGCTAAATGGGACGGACACGCCGAACATTCCCAGTTTTTTGGTGGCCCAGGGAATGCAGGCGATCAAGTTGTTTCAAGCGATTGCCGGGGCTTCGCAACAAGCGAATAGGGGAGGAGGGCCGATGGAGGTACACGTGCAACGGATACCGGGAAGTGGACCACCCCCTATGCGAAAACCACGACCTCCGGGAAATAATTATGAAAGTTATCCCAGTCCTGGGGCAAGCGCGGCGGAGGTTAACAATGGTGCTGGGGGGACTTTACAGGGAGGGTTGGAGTTGGAGGACTACTTGGATGAAGATGTGAAGCAGCCCCTGCAACCTACCCTGGCACCGTTGGTACGACCTGTAAATGGGGGTGGGGGAGGTGGTGCGTACGATAACAATCCGTTCCTTCAAAACGCGGATTTACTGGATAATCAGGGTACGGGGGGTAACCCAGCGGCGGAGGGACTACCCCAAGGTACCTCCCTGTGGAACATTTACAAGAGCTTTAGCACTCGTCCTGATGCGATGAGCGGGGCCTTGTCCGACTTTCAGCTGGCGCATCCTGAAGCCTTCTCTAATGAGCTGTTACAAAGTATTAGCCAGGCCATTTCTAGCATAAGAGGTCAAATGGGCCAGCATGCCCCAGCAGTGGCGACGGACCGTCCCAGTTCGGAAATTTTCAAGCAAGTTTATAATAGCACGGAAGTAGCCCCTCCCCCGCCTCCAAGCATTTTCCTGGGGGGTAACCGTCCCACCCTGTCGGTTTACAAGCCCAGCGGATCCATTAGCGGCGTCGGGATTGATTTGAGTAATTTGGCGCTGAATCACAGTCAAACTGTTTTAAATGCGGTCAAGGAGCCAGGGAAGGAAGTGGAAGAGCCCACCTCTGAGGAAGAGGAGACCACTCCTCAACCCCAACACGAGGTGGAAGTAGCTCCCGGGGGAGCGTCGGGTGCGGCAGCGACCCTGGAAAAGTTGCAAGCTCAAAATTTCAAGGAGGTCCCCCGAAAACCAGGCGGACCCCAATTTGTCAAATCTCCAACGTCCAGCCATTTGACGTTGGCTCAAGGCCAGTATGTTCCGGCCGTGACGACTTTACACGAGACGGACGAAGTCCTTCGGGAGGTGGGACCCCTGCTCAGCACAGAGGATCGCATGAACGGCTTTAATAACAGGGCTCCATTCAAACCCATCTTGAATGGGATTTTATTGGAAGCTCCCAAGTTGACGCCAGCTCCCCTCCAAAATTTTAAACGACCCACCGGCCTTGTCATCAACACGGACGGCGACCGGGATAAAGAAGACCGTCCCCAATTTACGACCCCGTTCCCCTCTTTCCATTTTCAGGTGAAACAACAGCCTGGCCTCCCACCCAACTTCCACGGACCGGACCCCACCACCCAAAGAGCGCACACGTTGGTCGCCTCCATCCCCAATAAATTTGAGTACGAAAATAACCCTCCAATTAAGGCCAGCAGTGGCCTAGTCCCTTCCACCCTGTTTGCCCAACCCACCGATGCAGTGCCGCAGTCCACCTGGGGCCGGGAACCGGAACCTTCACCCTCTCATCAAGACATTCAACCAGCGTATGTCCCCTTTCCAAGACCAACGCCCGCTCCCCAACCTCCTCCGCAACGCGCACCTCCCCCACAGCCAACCCAACAGCTAACACAACCACAAGCCAACGCCCAACGTATTCTCCAACAGCTTTTGGCGTTGCAAGCAATCCTACAACGACAACAGCAACAACGGTTCCAGCAAAACGTGGAGAAGCTGCAGACCGTGTACGACCATTCCCTGACCACCACCGTTCCAACGACCACTACACCACCGCCGCCACCTCCTCCCAAAATTGTAATCCTGCCACCGATACCACCTCTCAATCAGTTTGTACCTCCTCCGGGATACATTCAAGTTGGCGACGTTAACAACGGTCCCCTTCCCCCACAAAAGGGAGGATCCTCCGCAATTGCCAACGGCTTTGCTAACGCCATCGCTAACAACCTAGCTCCTGGTTCGACCCTAATTAACAATAACCGTCCCCACTTCGTAAATGGGCAACCTGCAGCTACCTTCGTAAATCCGCCTCCAGTCAATGGTGCCTCGCCCCCCAACGAGAATAGTAACAATGTCTTCAACACTGTTCCAATTCGGACAACCACAAAAACACCAAACGTGACCGCTGCTTCAACCACTCCAAGTACGGTGAGAATTGAACAATTCCCGAGTTATGTGAAGCAGCCATCCCCCTACTTCCCGAACGCCGGGAATACTCCACAGGAAGTAAATGAGGATACCGCCGCCCCAGAAAAGAATGTTGGTAGCGGTCAAACTATTCCGGGGGTGGTTCAAACAAAGAATCCCACCCTCTCTAATCTCTTCAACAACAACAACCCCAGTCAGCTTCCACAAACGACGGCGCGACCCATTGCCGGGGCCTTCTCACCGTATCATCCTTTTGGTGGCTTTGCTATTCACTTGGAAGACACTTCCACCCCAGCGCCCGCCCAAAAGGCGACGGTGTCGCCCCCTGTCTCCACCACAACTGCCGCTTCTACCACAACCACAAAAGCCACCTCCACTACCGCTCCACCTCTGAGTTCGTTTAATTTTGTACGTCCCTCCGGGGGATATTATCCCTCTGCAGGACTTCCCGTGACCTCCGGTCAAGCTGCCTCCTCCCCTTCCGGAACTCCACCGCCTTTACCACCTCCAGCTCCCCCACGAACCAAACCCCGCCCCCAAGTTAGTGATCCGTACTCCATCATAAATAATCCTCACTTTCAACTTCCTGCCCAGTCTGGCGGCTACCCGCAATTCGTTCCCAAGACTCCCACATTGGTTACCTCCTCGGGTCTTAAAACTCCCTCTCAAAATAGCAACTCCACCGTGGTTCCCGGGGCAGTGAACGCCACTGCGACACAGACAGTCTCTTTCGCCGTTTCCACCTCTCCACCCCTTCTTCTTTCCGGCGATGTCTTGTCTTCTGTCGCCCAGCAGCTGGAAGCCTCCTCTCCACCCCCAAAACTGGCTTCCGCCATTTCCGAAATGGCTAAATTGCCGTTCTACCAAGAAGACGCCTTCCGCCCTTCCGTCATACCCCCCAACCTCTTAGGAATAATCTCCACCTCCGAAAACCCAGAGGACAGCGGCGAATCCCAGGCAGAGACCCAAACAGAAAAACCCTTCGAAGAGCTCTTCTCTGCCGCCTCCAACGTCTCCTCCCTTTCCACCACCACCCTCGAGCCCCTCGTCACCGACAAAGTAAACTTCTCCGAAGTGGACGAAAACGACTCTGCCGAAGAGCAAGCCTACCCCAACTTTCCCCCCGGAAAACCCATCTACTGGATGAACATGTTTTACCCTAACGGGGTCCCAGTACTCACCCGGGTGAAAACCACCCCAGAGCCGAGCACCACTCCCAAGCCGAGAAGACGAAGAACCCGGTCCACCACCACGTCCCTCCCCACCACAACCATCTCTCCCGAACCGGAGTACTATGAGGATGACGACGTGGGGGCGGAGCACAAGGCGAAGAAGAAAAGGAGAAAGACTACTACCACGATGGGGACGACAGAAGCGGACTTCTCCAGCTGAAATGTCAACAATTGCTATTTATTTATTTTTTACTGATCCAACTATCCTGATTTTGATGTTTAATCAATAGAAGTAGTCTTAATGTCTTGTTGGCTCTTGTTGTTGTTATAATATTTTATACCACTTACCGAAATAAAGTTTGAGTATGCTTTAATTAAGCTGGGTCCATTTTCACATTTTCTCTAATAACTACGAGTTACATAGTTGATTGTAGTTATCTGTCATTAAATGTGTCATGCTGTTCTTAGAATACTTAGGGCGGGGAGATTTCAGCGGCTTCACTGAAAAACACTGAGGAGCAGGTGCTCTTTGTCTAATGGAACGTAGGAAGGATAGATGAACGATGATTATTTTGTCAGAATCAGTGAAGCAGGTAAATAATTACTTACAAGATATGTTATTTCATGCCCTGATGGGTTGCACAGCACACACACACACACATGCATTCACAGTATTTTTCTATAGGTATATCACAGTTGTCGGTTGAGGATCAGGAGGTTTATTCTGGTGAAACTGACTTAAGAATGACTTAAGTTAAGAATTACTGAGCAAA